>CM031239.1:487417051-487424551 GCA_018340775.1 Taxus wallichiana var. yunnanensis
TAGGCCTTACTACTTCTAGAATTTCTTCCCAATTCCTTTGGAATCTATAGTATAAATCAAGTAATGAAATCTTTTGGTGCTCTCTTAATAGTATTCAATTTCTCAACCAATGAAATATGATCTAATTTATATTCAAAGTAATTGTAAAATACTTATACTAGTTGATCCCAAGTAGTAATAGAATTTAGCACAAGTCCTTTTTACCACTGCAATGCATTTCCCTTGAAAGAAGTTGCTAACAATCTGACTGCAACATTATCATGAGTTATGTGATAAATAGAGAATAGATTGGTAACATCATTTACAAGTTCTATGGGTGTGATATGATTTTCTCCAATAAAATATGGAATGCTCTTAAGGGCATTAGTTGGAATATCATTATGTTGAGCTAGAAACAATGGGATACCAACATTAAAGGGAATAAATAGCTGAATTCTTGGATTGGCCATGTTTGACATAGAATTGGCTATGGAAGTTTTGGGAGATAATAATGTATTTGGTGGGGTGGGAGGAGGTTTTAAAAATGGTTTAAAACTTGAAAATATCCCCTTCTTATCTAAATTCAAAGCTATTTCAATGAAATAAAAAGGAATACCTTTTATAGATGATCTTGTTGTTACCTTTGGCATGAAATATGTGTTGATCTCGCTACCAAGATATGATTTTACGAGTGAAATCTTTATATGATGGATGATTTATGTATGGAACACTAATTTTTTCAAAAATATCATCAAATTATTACCAAATTATTTTTTGGACCCATTGGGTGTGCCAAACAATGTTGTCACTTTGAAATGCACCCTTCGGAGAATGGTTTCATAAATCTCCTTTCAATTGAAAAATTAAAACACTCCTAGGATATGGGAGACCTGTAGGTTGGAGTGAATGTACAGAGAGGCCAGTTCCCATAATGAAAAACCTAAACTAAATCCACCTCCTAAAACTGATCAGGAAAAGGGAGAAGGAAAGGAAACAAAAAAAACTAAAAAAGGGAGTTGATATCAAACATTATTTTGAGACCTTCATGCTTATTTGGATCACACATATGAAGAAAATAAGCCACACACACCATACAAAAACTACAAGTAATTGATTCAAATTGAAGGTGATTCACAAAAGGGATTAGAATGAATTGTCACAATAAAGAGGGGTAAAGATATGGTTCCACAACAAAAATCCTATAAAAAACAAGTCAAACACAATATATGACCTGAAAATTAACACAAGACTATAAAAAGGCATGGGATATTTAATTGATAAGACAAGGATAAACTTGTATCACAAAATAAAATTAGTCAAAATAGAGTATGCACTAAATAAAAATTGTAGAAGGTAGTACATAGCTCCTTTATTACTCTAAGAGGATGAATAAGCATAGATAGTAACTCATGACCCTTGATTTCTCACTTAAAATATTGAATTGCTGCAAGAAACATGAATGAATAGGCCAAGATCAATTTTACATTTTTTTAAAGGTTTATAGAAGTCTGAGAGAGAAAGAATGATCATAAAGGCATAGACATTCAAGTCGACTTTAAAAAAGAATAAAAGAAGTCTATTTGATTTCTTTCCCTAAAAGAAACTCAATCTATTTGAAATCATGAATTTATTTTAATATTTTTCTCAAAGATAAGTTTTTCATGGCTCAATATTTCTCTTCCTTTTCTTTACATGATTTCATCTACTTTATTTAACTTTAAGCATTTATGCATGTTTTAATATATTTTTAACCCATGATATGGATTTTACTCTTCATTTTGCATGGAGTTTCCTATGAGGTCACTAATTTCGAAATAAATGATACCAAATTTTAGATCTTGGAGATAGCTTTCCAATGAGACCAATTTTTCTAAATTTGGAGATGTAGATCAAGACTTATTTCCTTCCAAAATTATGTCTATCATGATGCACAAGAACTTGACACCTTTTAACTTTTAATTTTCTCGGGGTTGATTTTTGTACGTGTATATGTCCCTGACAGGATGCCAAGTGTCCTTTGATTTTCTTGTAAAATCGGTCTTTGTTTCTCCTTAAAACATGAGATAATAAATAAAATGACACATGTGCTATGGATTCCATAGTGTCGAGATTATAAAAGATTTAACTCTGAAGTACGAACCATTTAGAGAAGTCCACTTACTTTAGTGATGTAAGTCCTTTGACTTGTTCTCGACTATGCTATGGGAAATTGTAAACCAATAAAAATAACCCATATACCTCTGTGTCGGAAAAATTATTTCCATACGTAATTTTTTGGCCTTACAACTCATTCCAAATCTCCTAGAATCCTTTTTTTAAGTTCATATCCTCTTTCACATTTACGAATGCTCCTTCAGTGCAAAACTCGTTTTCACCGAATTGGTTATAAAACCTCCGAAACTTCCCAGAATATGCCAAAATCAGTCCAAAAACATTTTTATCCTTTAGATAAACTCTAGGGATGATGTAATATTCATAGGAAGGCTAATGATATCCCTTCCGAAAAGGGCTCAAAACTCCATTGTTCAAGGATTTTCTCCATATGTTTCTTTGAATGATTGTTGCTTCCAAAATAATGTACGGAAATACATGACAATAACTTAGGGGTAAATTTGAGGATAGGATAGAGATGGTATTATGGATGAGGTGACCTAGGGGATGCCTTGGGAAGGTCTAACTTTCAAAAACTTTGACACTTTGGCATATTTTTCTTGTTTTTTATTAAATGTTTCCCCTAGAAAAACACATGAAACTAGTGTGTTTATGACAGTATCCTCCTATTTTTACTAGTTTTCCATTCCAACATACTTTGGGATTCATTATGAAATCAACTAACTCTTATATTCTCTCTCTTTCACATATAGTTTCAGTTTTATCTAGCTTATGGCTTGTGTCCTCTTATATCTAGTAGTTATTATTCATTGTGTACATCTATTACTCTCGATACCTACGGTTTAACATATAATTTTATTTTTGTTAAATCATTTAGTGAACCCATTTCTCAAACCCAAATTTCATGTAGGAGTCTTTTTAAATTTTCATCATGGTTGTGCCCTTTACTAATGAGGAAATTTGTGGACTCATTTCTCATCTTACCGAACATGCGCAAGATCTAGATTTTCTCTTATTCCCTACCCGTGAGGAGGCAACCAATCTAGTTTAGGTTAATGTACCTACCTCCACTTCCACTCATATTCCTATTACTACTCAACCCATGGATTCCACCCTTCCATCTACTTCTACTATTAACATATCTATTCCTACTCCTACCAACCACTTCACTCCACCTCTCATTTCTCATAGGTGGAAAGTCTCTTCCACTAATACTAAAGACCTAGTCTCTCTCTATGAATATCTATGAGTTCAAATCCATCACCATCTATAGGCTACTTCTCGTGCATATCCATATCTTGATTCCACTCTAATCCATACTCTTTTTGCACCCACTATTTCAACTTATGCACTTCCTCTCAACATCGTCACCCATAAGCTGCCCACCTTCAATGGACATAGTGATCCTGAAGAGAATATCCAATCTATTCATGGTAAATTTCTAGGTTATGTTAATGATCATAATTTATTAACAAATATCTTCCTAGAAGTCTTCACGATTATGCAATATAGTGGTTCTATAATCTACCTATCCATTTAGTAACACCATTTACACATTTAGCCTATGATTTTCTTGCTCATTTTTAAATCAATATTTGTTATAAGACCTTCTATGCTCAACTCGCATAAATAAAACAAGGATATAATGAGAATCTAGTAGATTATGTGTTACAATATAAGAACAACTTAGATAAGATGTCTAATGTACTAGTAATTTGCAACTTCAGAATATTTTATTCTAAATTCTCTTACCACCTCTACAAGAGAGTTTCATCTTCAAGACATCTCTTTCATTTAACCATCTATGCCGTACTCATAAGTTAGGGGAGAAAAAATCCTACCCATGTGAAAACTAAAGTATCATGATAAATCTTCATATTCTAATTAGTTTCAAAACAATTCTACTTTCAAGCCATCTATTAAGCATATGGAAGTAAAATATATTGTTAATGTTTTCTTTACTCCTCAAAAGCTTCAATGGCAGCTTCCAAAGAATAAATTTTCCAATCATGATAATCATGGCACATTATCTTATGATACATTCAATATTTGTGTTTCTATCAAACCTCATGCTATCAATAATAAAATGATCAATCCATAGATTCATATGGGTGTGGTATCTATTGAACTTATTGTCACTATCATCTATCCACTCTCTCATATCTCATATCTAGTTCCCAAAATTGTTGTTTTTGTCAAGATTCTAATTAGAGTTGGGCCTCTCACCATGCTTGTGACATTCCTTGTGACACCTTCACTAAAAGGGTGTGAAATTCTCTTAGGTATCTCGTTGCTCCCACGATGCTCAAGCTATCATATCTATGAATCACTTGTTTCTAAATTTCATTCATAATAACAAAGTTATCACCATAAAATGTGTTTCTCCATAGACATGGTAGTAACATCATCCTCTTGAGGTTTCCATTGCACTCACTAGATCATCTAGTTCCCTAGTACATCTCAAATCTAAAGCTCAATATGCTCCTACCTCTCCTATTCACACATGACCTACTCATTCTTATTGGTGCACTATTCCATATCATTATCCTAGGTCCACCACTCAGATGGATCCTTCACATAGGTGTTCATTTCCTCCTAGTTTTGATGCACATAGGTATCATTCACGGATACATCATATGTATCATACATAAATGATCTCAGAGCATTGTGACATGCCTTTATCTCTGTAAAAATTTGATGGAAGATCCTTTCCCTTAAATTATTTTGGATAGATTACTCATCATTGTATACTTGGGGGATCATACTTACTTCCCCCCTTATTATCATCATTAGGTGTCTTGCATTTCTACTACTATTTTGCATGCTTCACAACTAATATTTCTCATCCATATTACACAACTTGATACACAACTTATATCACCATTACTTATGACACACTCTTGTTCCAAGGTTCAAACTTGGCTATTGAGAGCATACTACGTAAATAAACCTCACACAATATAAATTTCACACACTCTACATGTCTTTATAAAAGCTACTATCACACTCTCTGGCATCTCTTTTTATGATATATCTTATTAGCATCTACTTTTACACACCGCATTGAATACCATATGATGCACTCTAGTTCCAGGGTTCATACTCTAGTGCTGAGGGTACCAATCTAAAATGAAACTCACATCACAACATTCACACTCTCTACCATTTTTGTTTCATTGATAATATCTTACTAGTGCATTTTAAACCATTTCCCAATTACACACTCTTCTTCCATGGTTCATTCTTGAATGTCGAGGGGTCATTAATAAATAAACCTCATCACATCCATAAACATACATTCACTTGAGGTTATTCTACCCCTATTGTAATAACTTTACATTTCATTCCATATCACTCATTCATAGCATAATGCATATCTTTATCGCATTTATTATTTGTTACTTATGCTTACATGTACACTTTGTTTCACATGCTAGACATATACTTCGTATGTCATTATATTTTTTATATAAACATGTGCATTCACTTGTAGTATGCTATTTTTGAATGTATACTTTATACATATTTTTACATAGAACATGAATTTTTGGAAATGTACCTCTTACCAATCCCACCAAGGCTTTTGTGGGCCTCTACTTTCGTAGAAAATAATTTTTTATTGTGTTGTTTTATATGATTTCATATTCTTACTAACACATTAATCTATCGATATATACATGTCTTAACATATTTTTTTATCTTACTGACATTCTTGTGACTAATTCGTGTAAAAAAAATTTTTTACAAAACTATTTTCCACCATGGTTGTCTGATACGTTTCTTGCACTTGTCTTCTATTGGATGCCTTTGTTTGTTGGATATTCCCTTTGTATTTTATATTCATTACTTGTATGTGTTTTTCAACTTTGGCCCTAATTGTCTTACAAAATTATGAGTGATGTTCCATGTTTAAAATCCACCTTCCATGACGTATATTTTCTTCTTGCTTGTTATATTACAAAGTGTATTATATCTTCAAAATTTTCTTGTTTGTACTAACACATGTCCTAACCACTTTTTTTTGCTTGTGCCTTGTTTTATACCATGCACATTCCCTCCCCTACAAGGTTAAAGTTTAAGATATACATTAGGTCCTCATATAGTCCATATTACCTTAGTGACATCACATGCACCCTGCAGACAAGGGGGCATACATATGGTGAATCAGTCACCCCAAAAAACATCTTAGAGATTTAGTACAGAGTTGCATAGTCTAGGAACCGAATAGAGTTATAGTTATAAAATGGCAAAATTATGACTTAGGTTCTTATTTCAAAACAGACACCATTATGTAGATATAGACATAAGTGTCTAGGCATCCCTAACACTTCCTAGAGTTTGTATGAGCAGAGGAAGTTACAATTACTTTCTCATATTCACACAATTTTCATAACTTTACTGAAAGCGGTTTACACGCACAATCCTCTAACAATAAAAATGTATTCTATCTTCTTTTTCTACTTAGATTGAATTGGATTGAACTAGATAAAATATAGAATAAAACAAGATCACACCATCCGTAGTGGTGTATACACTTTGGGGAGAAATCATGGATAAAGAATAACCCTAGACCTTTCTCCCCAACACTCTTTTGTCGTGGCATGATATCACCCAAAAAAATTAAACTTTGCATGATATTACCGAAAAAAATCACTCTTGGCATGAGTTCTCCCAAAAAACTCACTATGTGTGTGATATCACCAAAAATTTCATTCTTGTATAGTATTTTTAGGATCTTTTTAATCCTTTTCAATTGTCAAGGATTAGGTGCACACTTTCCTTTTACTAATTTTTCACATATTTACATACATTGTACATACTTGGATCAAATTTTTCCTAAACACTACTTTGAAAAATATTTTTCTCTTCTTTCTACATGTTTGTCCTTTTAAGAAGCTGTAGTCTCAAGCACAACACAAGTTACAACAAGAGGTATAACATTGTACACACATTATTCTTTTCACCCCTAGGTTCACTTCCTCTTTCTTATCTTCCACACATAATTTTTTTCACTCCACACTTTCACTTGTCTCCTAAATGCACTTTCTCCATCGATCTACAAGGAACTAAGGTACATAATTTATGTACTAATTTATTTTATCGAGTATTCACTCAACAACATAACATGGAGGAAAATGTAGACACTAAATCACACTCTTTGGGTACATTTCTAGGTCCTAATCACATATTACTATTCATATGATTCCTAAGTGAGAAAACTAGCTATTGATAACTATCTTTCATCTTTTTTTATGTTTCATATCTTCTTTCTGTCCTCTTATACCCTACAAGTTAGTCGATGATTTATTATTTTATCTTTTATGACTCCAGACACCAACACCCAAGTGGCCTGGATATCTCTTTACTTTACTCACTCCCATTGGGAATATTTTATCTTTTGGGAATCTT
>CM031239.1:487429551-487511633 GCA_018340775.1 Taxus wallichiana var. yunnanensis
ACTACTTTTCACCTCTACATAGGAATACTCATAACCCATATAATTTTTCAAAGCAACGAAAACTTAAAAAGAAATATATAATTTTGTATCCATAAACCTATCATATACCCAACCTTTCACATTAAAAATATGTCAAGGCTCTTCATCTTTTTGTTTTGATGGGTTCAATCAAGGTTTACAATTAGTTCAACATTTGTAACTCCTCATTTATTTTTAATCTAAACACATGAATACATTGATATTCTTCCATACATTCAAGAGTTCTCAAAGAACTTGGTGTTTGTAGGTTGACAAGTGGCACTTCTTTAGCTACTCAATGCAACTAAATTTTGAGCTTCTCCATGAGATCCTTCACTTCGAATAAGGATGTTTCATGTTTTTATCCACTTGAACCAGACCTTACACTTCACATGAAGATCAAACATAGCTTGGAATCTCAACCAACATCACACTATTTTTTAACAAAACTAGATTGTGTCAACATTGTTATGCACTTGAAGCACTAAATACACTTCTTAAAACTCCCTTTGTCATCATGTTGATCATACTTAACTATTTCAAAAACTTCTTGAAGAAATTTGCATTCATTCAATCAACTTAAATAAAGAACAAGGAGATTGGTTCTCATTTATACCACTTTCATGTACTTTTAATACTTTTAACCAAAATCAAGATCAAATCAAGATTAATTGAGCCATCCCTTAACATTTTAAATCTTTGCATTAAGTATCAAGTCTCCAAATATTAATAAAAATCATTAAAAATCTTTTCAGCACTATATCAGCAGTAAGGACCTATCTCAAGGAGAGTGTCATGAAACTCTCATCAAAACCTTGAAAAAATGGTTTAAGATTTAAAAATATGGGCCAAAAATGAGCTTTCCACACTTAAAAACACTCTAACTTGTTTTAACCTTATTAGTCCATTAGTCTCATTCGTCATACATGTTTCACCATTCTATGAAACCTCAAAGTGATGGGCTTAGGAAGACTCCATCATGTGGATAAAACCACATTCGATAGATTTTGGGTCCATCAGCCCCTTCTATAGTCAAGGGCCTATCCACACAAAAAAAATGAATTTTGACATGGATTTGAAATTCCTATCATGTGTGTATCATTTGAAGTGCTAGAAAATAAAAAAGCTCCACATATTTCACAATGGCATATTGTTAGTAACCTCCTCTAGCCACCTGCAAGAATAAATCCAGTAAGGAAGCTCCATGTCCTTTGTAATGTCATAATTTTCATAACCTATATCTAACTAATATGAAACTTGATCTAATAGAGAAGCTCCATGTTCCTTTTATATTTTGCATTCTTAGTCTTCAAATTTTCTAGATCTATTTCAGAGTGTGAAAGGAGAGGAAATTAGAATGCTATATGTGTCTATGCATTTCATGGTGTCAAACTAACTTTATTTTTCACAAACTACTTCTTTTGTTTACAGCTCTATTAGCGGACCTGAAAATTTATCTAACCCTTTTTATTCCATAGACCTAAATTTTGTGAAACCTTTTTTCTTAAGGTGGGAACAAGATGACTCCATGTGTCTGTCAAGTTTTGGGAGTGTGGATGCATGAAGCATGTTGACTTATAATGACCTACCTTGCCATGCGGACATGATATGTAATTAAATCTTGCTCATTCCAAAATATATTTATCATGTTATAATCATCATGTATGACCTATAGAACATATATTCCAAGTTTACTAACCATCTCCATGCTTCTAGTGGTCTCCTTCGTTCTACTAAAAAAGCTTACAAAATACTAAAACCTTCATAAATGCTTATTCATCTTAATAAAGGAACTACCAAATGAGCCTCACTTCACCACTCACACCCTTACCATAAATTCCACATGACATCAATGACAACACCAATGCACCTAGGTTTAACAATATCCATATTTTTCATTGATGAAAACAAAACCATGAGTACCATGGAAGAAAACATTGAAAAAACATGACCTTTCCTCAAGAAGCCCCTCTTGGATTGTGTTTCTTTTTTATTATTATAAGATTCACTCATCTACATAAGTTACTTCAAAAATCATATGCAATGCCCCTTGAGTCTATGTTTTCCATAGTTAGTTTCCTCACTTTACCATGTGCAAAATTAACTCATAATTCTCTCCATATGATCATATTATCCTCCTTTTTCTAAGGCTACATGACATGCTCAAGTAATAAGAAATACTCAATCCCGTTTATTACAATCTTGATGCATCTTTTTAGTGTACTTTACCTTTATTATTTTCTACAATTCCACTCTTCCTTATTTATAAGCATCCATTCTTTACTCCACCTCAAAACTTCCAAGACACTTTGTAACCATCATAACCATCGGACATAACTTTTATTGACAGAGAAGTCACAAGAAAACTTGTAAATTGTTATTTTAGTGATATTTTTGGGGTTCTTTTATACTTAAGGATCACCTAATTTTCCTTTCATCTGAAGAAGATAATTTTTGTAAACCTTACCTAACTTTTCTTAGTGTATTTAGGTTCAGGGATGAAACCTCTTAGGATGTTTAACAATGAGCTTCCATCAATATCCTCATACTTTTCAATTTATCTATTAAGGTAAAAACCCTATTCTTTATGCTCCTACACTTGGCAAATAGACTCACTTAATCTCTTTTTCCTAAAATTGATCCAACGGACCTTTCAAAAACTTTATGTTACCCTTTATTTTTCGTCATTCTACAATTAGTCATCTTGACATGAAACATCATCAAAATCCTATGCAGCAAGGCCTCTCTATAATATACTACTATCTACAAATCCGAGATTTTTTTAGAATTTTTCAAAAAAACATTTATGGAAGGCTTTAAGTATGCTCTTCATCTAGAGTTATTTATAATATTCTTGGGCTCCACCACTTGGGTTTACTAGATCTTATAGCACATAGTAAATTTCAAGAGTCAATGCAATGAATCAATATGATTTTTCTTGTAATTGTTATGCTCCTTGTTCATCTCATGTATCAATATCAAATAATATTAATATCTCTCAACTTAGACTATATTGAGCTACTTAAGATAGTATTCTTTGAATTTATTAAGAGTTACTTACCTTCTTGATGACTCATATCATACTACTAACAACTTCACTTTAATACTTCTTTGGATATCTAGGTCATGGTTTTGAGAGAATAATCTCATGTCTAGAAACTTTATCTTCCACTATTTTACCTATCAAAACCTTACAACACAATTATGAGAATGCCATCATGGGTTTCATTAAACCTACTACTTATTTCTTCATTTTGACTCTTATTAGTAGGTTACAAATGACTGACTTCTCAAGATTTTTAGAGGACTTCTCTGATCACAAGACTAGACCAAGAATCTTTTACCTTCTTTTCATATTTAAAATTAATTACACAAAACTCTTGAGGGTTATTATCACAATGAATTCATAAAAATTAGAATTTGATGACTCACACTTATATCTCACCCTCGATTTTATCCTTTTGGTTCAAAAATAACTATGATAACCTATAAAAACTTTCAAGATACTACTTATTAAATAAATTCACCCTTTGCCCATTGAAACCATGCTTTTACTAGGGCTATGATCTATAGCTCTATATTTATTATTAGAAACTGATTATAGATTTTCTTGAAGTCTGGGGTAGTTTGAAATGTATTGAATTATTTCATAGCCTTATTAATCCTCATATTTGCATCAAGGAGCTTAAAACCACAAAACACTTTTATGAAAAAAGCATTTATTTTATTTATCACATGGATTTGAATGTGAATTTCCTTCCACTTAAAATTGATGAAATTTAGGTTTTTGATGATTGGATAAGTTTCATACACAAGAGTTTACTTAACATACATAACCTTATTTACTCACCTTAATTTATTTAGGACCTTATCTTAGGATTTATGTATAATTTGGACATGACAACTTTTATGATCAATTACTCGGGATGTTTAATGCTTCTTCAAACCATCTTACTTTATAACATAGATTGTAGCTTCTTTAAATTAGACTAAGAACTATTATAATCTTTCCATGCAATCTCTATACAGTTGATGAAATTGACTTGATTTGAGAAAGACTTAATGTGTTTATCTCAAGCTTGACTATGACCTCATTCGTAACATTTTATATTTTCAAACTTTGATAGCATTTTCAATTTACTAAATCAAATATATTTCACAAACATTTATCACAACTTTGACATCATGATCTTTCACTCGAATCAAGATAACTTCTCTTGGATCAAAAAAATTCATGATATTTTGGATGACATTATTGTATGAAATCATAACTAAAATAATGACAATAGGTAATTTTTATGACAACTATTATGAGTTATGTTCATAAATAGTGTACATTCTCACATCACTAAGGTTACAACTTGAAGACCCATCCATCCTTGAGACCTAACGAGACAAAATTTTCACACTTAGATATTTACATAAAGAAAATACCATCCCATAATATTTAAGAAAGCCATAACTCATGATATTCTTAGAGACACTTTGATAAGGCCATAAACTGCCTTTACTTGATTACTCAAATCAAAACCTTTTCCCAACAAATGATAGAAAATTTTACACAAGTGTGACAAGGTTTACAAGAATCCCAAATCAACACATTTTTATTATGATGGGTTTGAGAAAGGTTTAGAAGAAGTTAATCATTTTTTAACTCCTCATTGTCTTTTCATGCAAACATATTAAGCCTTTGATATTCTTCCATACATTCAAGAGTTCTCAAAGAACTTGGTGTTTGTAGGTTGACAAGTGGAACTTATTTAACTATTTGATGAAACTAAATTTTGAGATTTTGATTGATCTCCATCACTATGAATGAGGATATTTCCTATTTTCTCCACATGAACCAAACCTTATAGCTTCACATGAAGAAAAAACATATCTTGAAAGATTAACAAACATCGCAATATTTTCAAGAACATTGAATCGTGTTAACACTATTATGTACATGATGCACTAAATATGAGCCAAAATAAATGTGATGTGGAATATTTCCAACAATGGGTGATGCAATGGTGGGAATTAAAGATGTTGAGGGATGTGGAATCCAATTTGTAGTAGTATTATGACACATAGGATGAGATGGTGTAGCGCAGAGATTTTACATGAGAAACAACTTGTGGTGGTGGAAACATAATGACATTAGCACTAGATGAAGCAAAAAAATAAACCGGGGTAACCACATGATTGCATGGGAGTTGATACATAGAATTCTCCTAAGATAGAGAGCAAAGAAAATGACATCCTTCTCTTCTAATTATTGCGATGACCATTGATATGATGATTGTTGTAGTAATTTATGTCATGTTTGCATTGCAATCGGCGAGGAGGAGGATGTTAATTATAAGGCAAGAGAATTATACGCTTGCACAATACATCATGAGGTCTAGTGTGATGAGAAAAATGTAAAGGATCCCATGTAGGAGATAAAAAATTCTTACATGGAGCTTGATGTGGTGGAGGAGATAAAGGAATCTTATGCAATGGATAATATTGATTTTGTTTGTGAGGTGGAGGAGATGGAGTCCTAGGAGGATGTTGAATAGATGGAAGAGGAGAAGAACTAGGTGATGTAATAGTAGGAGAACTAGGAGGAGGATCTATAATATGTGTAGAAATGAGATCATGTTCTAAATCAATGACCTTTAAGCACAAGAAAGTAAATGATTTTCATGTATCATATTGCAAGAATTCATTTAAAGAAGGAATCAAGCCATGACCAAAGATGAACTTATTTTCTAGATTAATGGTTTCGAAGACTAACTGATGCATGAAAACATTGAAACACAAAATATAATTAATGATAGGTTATTTTTTTCCTTGATGCAATCTAGGTATATGATCATATATAACCTTAGGGGAATTTTTGACTATAAAGTGTTGCAAAAAGGTTTATTACATCTCATAATAGGTACTAAGAGAAGGTAAAGGTAAGTGAGTGTACCATTGGAGAGCATTTATATTAAGACTATGCTGAAAATATTTTAGTAGTAATCGATCATTAGAATAAGGAGCCAGAGCTAGACGGTAGTATTTGAGAAGTAAATATGGATTTCTAGTACCATAAAATCATGTAAATGTAGGCATAAGAAAATCCCTAGGAAATTTTAAATTGTGAATCTTTTTCAAAATGGGATTCCCCATGAAATTATTATTGATAAAAGTATATTAGGCCTTCCTTTATAATGTTAGAGATTGGACCTAAGATTGTAAGTGGAAAAAAATCATGAGTTATAGGATATCCTGTGATGAATGGTAGAAGATGGTAATAATGTATTGAGTGGTTGCAATTTTCCATTATGAGTGATCATAATAATTTCAAGAGGAGAAGTATAATACACACAAAAAATGCACATCATATATGGGTGCCGAAGAAGTACAAGGAATGTTGATAGAAATTGTAGGAACAACATCAAAATATCATTAGGAGATGATGTAATAGAGGGAGGTGAATCATACATGTTATAAGAGATAATCTTAGAAGAATATGAAAATGTATCGGGGGAGTCACATTCAATAGTATGGAAATAATTAGAATCATGAATATCAGGTGTCTCATCAAAATCAAGCAAAGATTAAGACACAAGGATTTCATTAAGCATATAATCAACATAGAATGAAGGTGTGGTAGAACTAGTATGCGATGTATCATGAGAAACATTTTCAGAAATGGGAAGAATATGAGATGTTCATATATAATCATCTGAATGAGTATGTACATATTTATTTTCCACTTGGTTTTTAGCTAAAGCATTATCATTAGATTAAGCATGAAAATAAAATTGCATAATCTAAGTTATCATTAGAAATGACGAGAAGGTGGAGTACTGATTTAATGAATAATAAAAGTGTACAACATGAAAATATTGATGGATCATTAACAATGTTAATGGTGGAGTGATCAAATATAGTAGGCACATTACATTCATTAGCTAAGAGTTTTATTTGAGTATCATCTAGAAGAATTAATTTGGGATATAGAGTGATATTTTCATCTATGATTGCCTCATCATATGTAGGATTAATAATCACATGAGACATGACTATCCTATGAGGATAAGATCTACCCTTAACCATTAGGGTTTTAGTTGATCCTAGGGAAATGAGTTATAAGCTACGGGTTCACCAAAATGATTTAATAAAACCAAAATATTTTTAAAATATTAATATAAAGATCTTGTGTAAATGATATATGATCTTATGTGAACTAAAATCCCCGAGTTATGTCCCCTTGATGATTCCCCTTCTCGAACCATAACCATAGATATGGTGGTAACAATGGAGGATCCCCTACACTTGGTAATGATATACCTTCAATTTGAATCATGTTTTTGTGCTCTTCAGTGGATGGCATCGAGATTGTCCTTATTTTCCTTATCAATGGTGTCCCTTTCAATGGAGGCTCTATCAATAAGGATTTGTCTCTTAGAGTGATGGTGAGATTCTCTATCTAGTTAGTGGTATTTTTTTCCATAGGTGTCGAGATCCTCTATCCTTCCTTTGTGTGGTGTGGAGAGTGGACATGTTCTCCCATCCACTTTATCAATCATCACATCCACTAGTGGATCTATAAAAATCATGGTGTTGGTGGTCTTCACGTGGATGACATCGATATTACCCATATTTTCCTTGTTAGTGGTGTCCCTTTCAATGGAGGCTCTATCAATAAAGGTTTGTCTTTTAGAGTGATGGTGATATTATCTCTCTAAGAGGTGGTCAGTTTTTACATAGATGTTAGATCCCCTATCCTTCCTTTGTGCAAAAAGTGTGGAGAGTGAAAATTTTCACCATCCACTTTATCAATCATCGCAGTTTGCTAGTGGATCTATATAAATCTTGGGTGACTCCCTGTGAATTGTATAGTTAGATATCCTCTTACCGTCACTTTACCATCTAGTGGTGTAGGGGCTCAGATAATGTTTCTACACAAGTAAAGGGTTTTCAGCACACCCTCTAGTTTTCTACTACTCCTATGATGTTGTGATGTCAAAATAAAGAACTCTTGAGTTGGCCATTAGAACACCTTCAACTACCTTTGGTGATAATGTGATTGAAGCTAACGAAAAATTCATCGAAAAGGTCCGATCTACAAATTTAATGGACGTGGTCAAATCTTCGTAATAACACTCCTGGAATTATTAGTATGGAGGCCTATCATGTTAGGTAGAGTGGATATTTATCCTTATTCTAGAGGTTTTTTTATTGTGGTTTTTAACATGTTTAAAGATAGAGATACAATTTTTCTAGGTTTTGGGAGCTGTAGAATCATCTCCTTCTAATGAAATGGTGAATCCCTTCCTTTAACCCACTAATTGAAACCTTCCATTAACCATGGTTAGGGTTGGCTGCCTCACCTTTCCTGTAATCTTGGGGGAGGAGATCCTGATTTCAATTGGAAATTATTTAGGGAAATGTTTGGAGATTGATACTAAAACCAAAATATATACCCATACCACATATTCTTAGTTTTTTGTAGATTTAAATACATTGATTTATCTACTTGCTTAATGGAACTTAGGTGTTAGATCAGATTTGGTCCCAACCTTTAGACTATGAAGGGATACCCTTCATATGTAGGAAATGATTTTTCCTAGGTCACTTAGCTTCAGATTGTAAAAGTGTGAAACACAAGGTGAATGGGAAATTTTCTTGGTGGAAGGATGCTCAACCTAATATGTTGGTTGTTGAAAATGATTTCAATTATTCCTCGAAGGATTAAAAAACTGAAGAAGGTGAGACTCAAATTTTGGTTAGGAATGTGAAGATTGATGGATTGATTTCTTCTCATCCTATCATGGATAATCCATTATATTTTGAAGTAGCCTCTAAAAGGGGATCAAATGATGAGAAAAATTAAATGTTAGAGGTCCTGAATCAAATACTTTCATATCAAAATCCAAATCCTAATATTAGTGAGGGTTAGAATTTTGTGAACATAAAAAAGAAATGAAAAACCCCCATTGCTCCTCTTAAGATAAATCTAATATCCCATAGATGGGTGTCTCTTAGATATATTTTTCCTTTCCTTGGGTTAGGGTTATACACTAGGGTTTTAGGATGCTAATTTAGGATGGTCAAGTTTATTTGAAATTTTTTTGGTGCCTCCTTGCCTTTTCTCGTTTCTATCCTTACCAAGGTGTGGGAATGGTGGACCCAGGGTCTTGTTTTTGTCTTGGACCAAGCTTTACTTTGTACTTTGTTGAGCCTTGATGCCCATATTTTGGTTATACATGGTTAATGATCCCTTCAAAATCATTATGGTTTCATTTTGGTCCTCATGTGGCCTCGTTTCTGTTTTTGTAAAGGGATTTTGGTCCCTTTAAAACCAAATCCATATTACCTTTATCTAAAAAATTGATATATTATGAAATATAAATGCTAAAAAATTTATTCAATGTTAATATGAAAGAAATGAGAGAGGTAAGGTACTTATATTGATTTCGTTTATCCCATATTGAGTCACGGACTAGAAAATGTGATGAAATGGAGGCACTGACCGTCATAATTACCCATAGAAAAATACAAAAGAGGTGGAAAGGGATTGAATAGGATGCTTGGAGTAGGAAAAGGGTGTCTATGAGCACCCTACGCCTATTTTTTGGTGTTTAGATCTGCGAAAAGGTAAGGATCGGTTTTGATAGTGTTTATAGCGATTCACACCGCATCCAATTTTGTTAATTACGAGTCAATGTAAAATTGTAATGAAATAATGACCTACAACACCATCAAATAGACATCAAATCCTAAAAAGGAAAAATTAAAATGAGGGGTCGATTGTACTCACCTATCACAATGGTGAACTTATGACTCAACACTGCACTACATCTCAAATCCAATTTAGTTCTATTTTCTTGTATGTGTAATATTGATCCTAGGTCTCCCTCTCGTCAATGATGCCAAAATAGTGGGTAATAGTTAAATAAAATTAAAATGTGTGGATGGAATAGAATTAACCCCTTCCTATGCAACATGTATATAGAGTAATTTTCCCAAATATAGTCCCTTGTCTAGATAGATAGCTATCCCCTAATAAGATTTTTCTACGCATATAATGTTATG
Source organism: Taxus wallichiana var. yunnanensis (assembly GCA_018340775.1). Taxonomy (NCBI): domain Eukaryota; kingdom Viridiplantae; phylum Streptophyta; class Pinopsida; order Cupressales; family Taxaceae; genus Taxus; species Taxus wallichiana. Next base: position 487,439,629 of record CM031239.1, read on the forward strand.
TATGTTTTGTTTATATAGATATATCTTGTTAGAATTTTAACACTAAGGAACCAATATGTTGACTAGTACCTCAAGATATGTGAGGGAAAACTTAAAAGACCAACCTCAAATGTCCAAAATCAGATGAAATAAAGACGACATATGGTTCCCAGAGATAGACAAGAGCACCATGCGCGCTAATGTCTAGTCCACAGGCACTAGTGTCTAGAGACAAGTGATGAAAAATGAGTGAAGACTAATTGACAGAGATCCTTATAATCTTACCAGAAATGCGTATGTGACTGAAAATTGTAAAATAAAAAAGTAACAAAAACCAACATGACAAGTGGATGGAATATGGGATGGGTCATCAGTGAATACTTTTCTTACGCAAGATCCATATATAAAACAACATACTTAGTGGTATAATAAATAGTAGTAAGTGCGTGATTTTTTGTCTACACACACACATATGTAATTTAATATTTTTATAATGGGTTGAGATGATGAGAAGTGAGTTTGGAAAAGTAATTTCTCATAGTGCAAACAAACTTGATTATTGTCTTGTAATTATTTCTAATTGCATTATACTAGAGACTATCATTGGTAGAGCTAAGTGTTGTAGTACATACCCTCGAGATGGATCAAAACTTATATAGTTCTCATCATAATATATATATATATATATATATATATATATATATATATATATATATATATATACATACATACATACATATACGCAAATATATATGGGTTTGTGAGAATGAGAAGTGTGTTTGTAAAAGAAATATTGAACTTAATCATTTTAATACCTTTCACATATGAAACATAGACAAATAATATATTACTCATGTTATGTAGTCCAAATTTTGCTATTTAATATGTCTATAATGGGTTACTTTGCATTCTAAATAAAATTTAATTATGTATGAGTATGGGAATTTTCAAATTCAAGATACGTATAAAGGATGTGAGAATTCACAACTTACCATTCTAAAAAAAAGTTAATTTTATCACTACTCTTCTTCTTTGATATGTATATTTTGAGAAAGGGCATCTTCCAATTCAATACAAATAAAAAAATGTTTTTTTTTCTAAGAATTGGCATATGCCCATTGGAAACATTCAACTACAAGCAATACTGAACTTAATCATTTTAATACCTCTAAATATTGTAAGAAATATTTAATTTTATCCATGTTCATCTTATATGATAGCTATATGAGAATGGGCATATGGGCTAAGAAATATTTATCATAATAATTTTAATAAATCTATAAAATTTGTGATAATGGGGAACCTTCGATATTAAAATAAAGAAAATTTTAACTCTATTCTCATTTTTACATATATTCTATAATATGAAAAGAACTTTTAGGAGTAAACTATATGAAGGAAGTACATCTTAATATTAGAACGAAGTAAAAATTGTTAAGAATTAATATATGTCTATTCACATTTACGTAAGAGAGACCATAATAAAAAGAACAAACAAATAGTAGAGGCTATTTACATGGAGGCATAGTTATATATTTATAATATTTTGGAACATGATCTCCATATTTTGATTCTCCACCACAGAGATAAGTGAGGTCCACTTTGTATTATGTGCTACTTTTATTGTATTTATCCTACCATATAATATTATATAATGAAATATAATTATATATATATATATATATATATATATATATATATATATATACTTCTTCTTTTGTATTATTTAAATAAATGGTCAAAATGGTATTTAGTGTAGGGTATAACAAGTCAAACTAATTACAAATTTTCTACTTAGTGAAAAATGAGAAAACAAGTAAGTTTTTTCACTCGACCTAATACTATAAGCAAAGAGGGGATTTTTTTCTTTCCTCTAACACTTGTAAATAACTAGTTTCTTGTTTCCAAAAAAATAGGAGAGGTTACTAAATGTTCATCCATTTTAAGATGCCCCCTTTTAAAAAAATGAAAACAAGAACTACTTCCTTTCTTCAACTCAATTAGAAATTGATAACCATTTCAAAGAATAAGTGTAATTTAAAAATAATGCCAATCATTTTCAAAATGAACATATCAAAATTTGGAGGAAATAAAATAAATTATGTTGAAAGAAATTCATTTCCATTTCAATCTCATTTAAAGGTTTTCTACTTCATCTAAACAATGCAATATTTGGTATTTTCCTTTCAAGAACTAACACATTTAATATCCAATTTTTTTCAATTCAAAACACTCTTAGTTAAGTTTTGAAATTGAAGTAATATATGTAGTAGCATTTTTTTTTCTTACTTTCCAACACACATACTTTCTGAGATCTCAATACAAATAAATCATTTCTTAGCATATTTACAAGAGATTGAAATTCTAAAAAAATCAAGTTACAATCCCTCCATTCAAATGGAGACAACATGAATAAATTTTATGAAAGAGGGATCGTGCTTCTTTTCTCCAAATCATACTAATATCATTCTTCACTTGAGCTCCACCTTCTTCCCAAAGTGTAAACACAACATCCAAAATGGGGGAGCAGGAAACACTATCCAATGAACCAATAGTCCAATTAGGAAGAAAATCCTTCTTCCTCATTGGCCCCTAAGCCCTAAAAAGTAGAAATGAGGGGTATTAGTCAATAATTGGAAACTTAACAAGGTTTATACAATCACGTTAAACATAATAATAATAATAACAAAATAACATCAACACACACAATTTTCCCAACAAAAAGGCTCTAAATCAAGCCAAGAAAGAGAAAGGAACATGGGGAATATTTTTATGCCTCGTAAGGGTTTGGGTTCCCACCTTAAAACATAAAAAGAACTCAATCAAAACACAAAAAACTCTTATTCCTCCCTCGAAGAAAACAAATCCTATGCCTCTCTCACTCTTATGCCTCCCACAATGAAACAAACAAGATAAGCACAAGTTCGACTTATCAAAAAGGTGGGACACCCCAATCCAAATCCCTCCTAAAATTCCAAATAAAAAATCTTATGTCTCCCTAAAACATATCCACATTTCTATTTATCCTACACCACTTTATGGCCATTCTACTTCCCAAAATTACACATGCAACAAACATTCATTCATAACATAAGCACAACAATATAACAACATAAAAACATGGGTCAAGACCCGCCTTGTGACTACAAGAGTATCCAATCAACAAGAAAGATCCAATCCTTTCTACGCCCAAGCAAGCACAATCCAACCCAAGCTCCAAACAATACTCTCCAAGTAAGCTCCTTCAAAAATTAAATGTCCCAAAATAAAAATGCACCGCAAAATCCTCAAACAAAATAGAATAAATATAAAAAGATAGGAGAGAGAAGTGATATGGATCCATGTAGGATGCTACATCACTACTCCTCCATTCCACATCACAAGGTAAAACCCAAACCCCAAAACACAATAAATTGGTGGTTTAGGGAATGAAAAGCCTCTTACACACGAGGCCAAACCCACACCCCTAAATGACGCAATTAAAGACTCTCGTAAGAAAAGTGTAATTAAGTACTCTTTCCCACGATTAAAACACAAAAATGCCTAAAATAAGCCCTTTATATCATAGGAAAAGTGGGTGGGTGGCTATAAGAGGTGTGGAACAAGCTTAACTTGTCCCATAAGCCTCCAAAATGGGTTAGAAAGTCAAAACCGAAATCTACATGCAAGGTTAAGTACACACCACTAAAATTGAAAAAATCTCTTTCACAAAGTAAAATAATTCTATTTATTTTTAATAAATATATGTATTATATTATATTTAATATATATAAATTTATAAAAAAATTTATATAATTATAATTATATACATATATATACTTCTTCTTTTTGTATGGTTTAAATAAATAGTCAACAAGATATTTAGTGTAGGGTATAACAAGTCAAACTAAATACAAAGTTTCTACTTATTCACATAAAGTCAAAAATGAGAAAACTAGTAAGTTTTTTCATTCACCCTAATATAAACAACAAAGAGGAGATTTTTTTCTTTCCTCTAACAATCTAAACTACTACTTTTTGCTTCCAAAAAAAAACGAAAGGTTACTAAATTTTCAACCATTTTAAGCTGCCCCCTTTTTTTAAATGAAAACAAGAACTACTTCATTTCTTCAACTTAATAAGCAATTGACAACAATTTCAAAGCATAAGTGTAATTTCAACAAGAATGCCAATCATTTTAAAAATTAACTTGTCACACTTTGGAGGTGGTAAAATAACTTTGGTTGAGAGAAATTAATTTCCATTTCATTCTCATTTCACTATTTATACTTCATCTAAAAATACAAGATTTGGTAGTTTTATTTTACAAGAACTAACACATTTAATATGAATTTTTTTTTCCATTCAAAACACTTTGAGTAAAGTTTTCAAAATGATCTAATATACAAAGTAAAAATAAAAATTCTTTTACTTACTTTCTATCACACATACATTTTGAGATCTCAATACAAATAAACTATTTCTCAACATATTTACAAGAGATTGAAATTCTTAAAAATGTAAGTTACAAGCCCTCCATTCAAATGGAGACAACATGAATAAATTTTTACAAAGAGGGATATTTCTTATTTTCTCCAAATGATACTAATATCATTCTTCACTTGAGCTCCACCTTCTTCCCAAAGTCCAAACACAAAAACCAAAATGGGGGAGTAGGTAACACTATCCACTGAACCAATAATCCAATGAGGAAAATAATTCTTCTTCCTCATTGGCCCTTGAGCACCAGAAAAGAAGCAATGAGGGTATTAGACAACCATTCAAAACTTATAAAGGCTTCTACAATCACATTAAACACAATAATAATAACAAAATAACATCAACACACACAATGTTTCGGCACAAAGGCTCTAAAATCAAGCCAAGAAAGAGAAAGGAACATTGGGAATATTTTTATGCCTCCCAAGGGTTTGGGTTCCCACCTTAAAACCTCTAAGAACTCAATCACAACACACAAAACTCTTATGCATCCCTAAGAAAATAATTCTTATGCATATCTCACTCTTATGCCTCCCACAATCAAACAAACAAGATATGCACAATTTTTACTTATTAAAAAGGTGGGACACCCCAACCCAACTCCCTCCTAAAATGCCCAATAAAACTCTTATGCCTCCCTAAAAATATCCACATTTCCATTTCTCCTACACCTCTTAATGGTCATTCTACTTCCCAAAATTATACATGAAACAAACATTCATTCACAACATAATCACAACAAAATAACAACATAAAAACATTGGTGAAGACCCTACCTTTCAACTGAAAGAGTATCCAATCAACAAGAAAGCACAATCCAACTCCAAGCTCCAAATAAAACTCTCCAAAAAGCTCCTCCAAAAGAAAAAGTCCCAAAATAAAAAAACTAACCCAAAAATCCTCAAACAAATTAGAATAAAAAGAGGAGAGAGAGGTGATGTAGCTCCATTTAGGATTCCAAATTATTTCTCCTCCATTCCACATCACAAGGTCAAACCCAAACCCCAAATCACAATAAATTGGTGGCTGAGGGAATGACAACCCTCTTACACACCCCTAAATGACACAATTAAAGACTCTGTAGGAAAAGGGCAATGAAATACTCTTTTCATGATAAAAACACACAAAAATGCCTCAAATAATCCCTTCACATCATATGCATAGTGGGTGGGTGACTTTAAGAGGTGTGGGACAAGCTTAACTTGCCCCACAAGCCTCCAAAATGGGCTAGAAAGTCAAAATCTGAAATCTACATACAAGGTCGAGTGCACACCACTAAAAAAAAAAATTTCTTTCACAAAGTAAAATACTTCAATTTATTTTTAATAAATATATGTATTATATTTAATATATATTAATTTATTAAAAAAATAGATAATTATAATTATTTAATTATATATAATTGTTTTTTTGTATTATTTAAATAAATGGTCAACAAGATATTTAATGTAGTGTATAACAAGTCAAACTAACTACAAATTTTCTACTTATTCATATAAAATGAAAAATGAGAAAATAGTAAGGTTTTTCACTCAGCTAATACAATAAGAAAAGAGGATATTTTTTTCTTTCCTCTAACACTCTAAACTAATAGTTTCGTTGCTTCCAAAAAATAAGAGAGGTTACTAAATTTTCATCCACTTTAAAATGCCCCCATTTTTTTAGATGAAAACAAGAACTACTTCCTTTCTTCAAATTAATAAGCAATCGACAACCATTTAAAAGCATAAGTGTAATTTCAACACAAATGCCAATCATTTTGAAAATGAACTTATCACACTTTGGCGGCAATAAAATAACTTAGGTTGAGAGAAATTAATTTACATTTCATTCTCATTTAAAGGTTTCTACTCCATCTAAACAATGAAATATTTGGTAGTTTTTTTTACAAGAAATAACACATTTAATATGAAAAATTTTCCATTCAAAACACTCTTAGTAAAGTTTTCAAAATGAAGTAATATACATAGTAACAAATAAAAATTCTTTTACTTACTTTCTAACACACATAAATTTTGAAATCTCAATACAAATCAACTATTTCTCAACATATTTACAAGAGATTGAAATTCTTAAAAATGCAAGTTACAAGCCCTCCATTCAAATGGAGACAACATGGTAAAATTTTTACAAAGAGGGATCTTGCTTCTTTTCTCCAAATGCTACTAAGATCATTCTTCACTTGAGCTCCACCTTCTTCCCAAAGTCCAAACACAACAACCAAAATGGGGGAGTAGGAAAAAATATCCACCCAACCAATAATCCAATTAGGAAGAGAAGCGTTTTGTTTGTGCCCAATTTGATCTCACCCCGTTTGTCCTTGAAATTCTTCAATTTGCGGGATCTGTCATCTTTTCTATCTCCCCGTATTGATGCATGAAATTTTTTTCCTCCATTTGGTTTCCATTATCAGTCCCTTCCTTTGGTCGAGGATCACTTTAATCCAGAGTTTTTTTCCCATTCCTCTATCCATGTGAAAGAATTTGTAACTTGGGTGAAAAATCGTGTTTTTCCCTTCCTTCCATTTTTCCATAGTAACATTTTGTTTTCCTTGTCATTTTTCTCCCAATATCTATGGAAATGTGATGGGATGTGACTCAGAGGATCATATTTGGGCCTTATATCATTTCCAAATTCTCATTCTTGAAAGAAAGATTCATTTCTGGGCGCAAATGGTGATTTCCCTGCATTTTTACGGTTTGACAGGTGTGTTTTCCATCAAATTTATATCTCAACATCTATGGAAACTTGGCCCTTTCTAGTTGGATGTGGCTCGGTGGGGAAATTTGAAACTATAAGGCCTGATTTAACTCAAAACTTTTCCATGTGGAGGGAAGGCGCTTGTTTGAAAATTCACCTTTTGGTTTACCTTTGAGTTTGCATCGGGGATACACGTGGAGGTTTCCGCTGCCTTGCCAAGACTTAGACTTTTTTTCATGTGGTCGGTGTAGCTTTGGCTGACCATGGACACGTGGAGGGACTATGCCTAGTTTGGGGACTGGCCCCAAAATTTTATTTTGAAGAAGTGCCAGGAGAACACTTGGAGGCTTCCGCTCACTCTACCTTTGCTTGACTTTTCAATGGCAAGGAAAACTATCTCGGACACTAGACACATGGTGCCTTCCACTGGTCCTTCAATGTTTTCATTAAACTCTGCTAGATTGAAACACATGGTGAGCTCGGGCTTGTTTGGGGCCTCTACTTTTTGGGACCATCTCAAAGTGCGCCATTGAGAAACGTGGAGGCTTCCGCTGGCTCCTTTTTATACTGAGACTTTCAAAAGCCAAAAGATGACTTTCTTGGGCCCAGGGCATGTGGAAGGCCCACACTTGTTTGGAAACTTTCCTATATACCTCACCTTTGCAGTTGCACCAAGGAAACACGTGGATGACTCTAATCTAGAGTTGAGAAGAGGCTAGAATCAATGGTTGCTATGCATTTCACCTATTTTTCTACCATTTTTTCTCCAAGACTCCTGGAGATGCGAATACGCACTATTTTTCATAATTTTTGATGAAATTCCTTGTCATTTTTTTTTGCAAAGTGCCATTGAATGGATTTAGAACTTAATTTGTGAGTCCAAGAATTGTTAAGGTTGATATTTTGAAATTGGAAATTCTTGGGTAGTCAAAAATGTGAATTAATAGAGAAGATAGATGCGGGGAAAAGTTCCAGAGGAAAGAGAGGGAAAAGGATTAAATGAGGGAGGTTGCAGGCGCAAAAGATGAAAAAGGTGTTACCTCGAGAGCAAAAAGGATTACCTATCAAATCCATCTATACAGAGCCTCTGAAAAATGATTAAAATGGGGATTTCTCACATGATTGAGTAAAGACAATGATTAGAATGGACTATCAAAAATTTGTGGCATGACATCCTAGTCATTACTCGAGGGTCTGGGAAACATGATCAGTTCATGATTTGTCCAAATGGTAACTTTTTGTTGCAAATTTGTTAAACGTCACTTTCTGAGACAAATTGGTAACAAGAAAAGGTCCCTTGAATATTCTTCTTTTTGGGGAAAATTTGGGATGAGTGAGCAAGTAAAATATATAAATGCAATGAGAATGCTCTTGCAAAAGTTTGGGGGTTGAATTCTTAAGAGAAATTTTGAGAGAGCCCATCTTCCGAGAGACCAATATGAAAACCTATTAATTTCCTATGTATTAGATCATAATCACATCAAGTTGGTTGCAAGTGTAAAACCATTGACAAGCTCTGAGACTATTTGAAGGAAATTTCCCCTACTAATGAATCTAATCAATTTTGAGTTAATTTGTGTCAATCTTGCAGTAATTTTTGTCTGCTTTGTTTTAGAATGTTTGTAAGTAGTTTTTCTTATTCCTATTAAAATCTTGTGTTAAAGTCCCTCCGAATCACACAGGATCTCATCCCTGTGATAGTTTAGTGGCATTTGCAATTTCATTTCAAGAAGATCCTTCATCCTGTGATGAGATAAACAAATTTAAAATCACTTCACTGTTATTTGTTGATAAAGATTATATGTAACCCTTCGATTGTATCTTAGGTGTGGGGAACTAGGGGTATTTGATGTTTAATTGAGTCTTTAGCTCAAGAATTCATGTTACATTATTATATATTATGTGAAACCATGTAAATCTAGGCCTCCATTGATGCACACCTTCTGGTTGAAGGAATATTTTAGCTATTCTGAAGCTTTCTGTCATTTAGCTTTCCAATTGTTGTGAAGTCTCTCAAAGATTTGGTATAATCAACTTTATCATGCTTAATCTCCCACCAAAATTATTCAAAAACAATGAATCCATCCTGAACTACCCCTGTTTGCCCTGTGTTTCCACAAATGTATAAATTCTACTACCAAAATATGCAGAAGAAATCAGGATTCTATAATGTCTTTAGTAACCCTATCCCTATCTAGGAAATATCACCATTCTTTATAAGTGACAACTCGTGAGAGTTAAATTTTGTGTGTTGATCATATTTTCTCGGGGTCTCCTTTTAGATTTGTGTAAAGAAGGATATCTTTGTTCTCCTTCACCGACAGAGGTTACAAAACGAATCCTCTCACCCTAGTCGAAAGGCACGACCTAAGTAGTGAGGACATATTAAATCCTTAATGAAGGTGTTATCCATTTCTCGATGCCAAAGTGACAAAGAGTTAGAAAATCCTCTCCCCCACTACAAAACGACTCAAAATAAGAGTTGTCTTTCTCTCGAGTGTCTTGCTACAAACTGTGATGTTGCTCGGTTTCTACTTGGGAGAATCAATTTGGATACCAACACCTTCTAATTGGTCCTCGATCCTAGAAAAATAACTAATGATGTGTATTAGAAAACCATTGGAAACTTAACAAGGCTTCGTAATCACATTCAAACTAAAAATTCAACAAAATAAGAACAATAAAAAAATCAAATGAACACACACAAGTCTCCCAACATAATGGCTCTAAACTCAAGCCAAATGAGAGAAGGGAACATGGGGAATCTTCTTATGGCTCCCATAGGTTTGGATTTCCACCTTAAAACATCAAATAAATCAATCACAACCCACAAAATTCTTATTCATACCTCCAAGAAAATAACTCTTATGCCTCCCTCACTTTTATGCCTCCCACAATGAACTAAACAAGAAAAGCACATGTTATACTTATCAACAAGGTGGGACATCCCAACCAAACTCCTTCCTAAATTTCCCAATAAAAAATATTATGTCTCCCAATAAAATATCCCCATTTCCATTTATCCTACACCACCTAATGGACAATATACTTTCCAAAATTACACTTGCAACAAACATTGATTCACAACATAATAAAAACAAAATAGAAAAAGAAAAATATTTGTGAATACCCTACCTTTCCATTTCAAGAGTATCCAATACACAAGCAAGATCCAAGAATTTCCAAGCCCAAACAAGCACAACCAAACTTCAAGATCCAAACAACACTCTCAAATCAAGCTCCTCCAAAAGTAAAAGTCTCAAAATAAAATAAGTAACCCAAAAATCCTCAAACAAATTAGAATAAATAGAAAATAGAGGAGAGAAAGGTGATGTGGCACCATGTAAGATGCCACATCATTTCTCCTCCATTCCACATCACAAGGTCAAACCCAAAGGTTGAGGGAATGACAACCCTCTTACACTCTCATTCCCAAACCCACACCCCTAAAGGACATAAGTAAATACTTTTGTAATAAATGTGCAAAATAATTTCTCTTTTGACAATTAAACACACACAAAAAGGCCTAAAATAATCCCCTCACATCATAGACATAGTGGGTGGGTGACTTTAAGAGGTGTGGGACAAGCTTAACTTGTCCCACAAGCCTCCAAAATGGGCTAGAAAGTCAAAATCCGAAAATTACATGCAAGGTTGAGTACACACCACTTAAAATAAATTAAATCTCTTTCACTAAGTAAAATACTTGTATTTATTTTAATCAATATAAGTATTATATTATATTTAATATATATAAATTTCTAAAAATATATGTATAATTATAATTATATATATATATATACTTATTCTTTTTGTATGATTTAAATAAATTGTCAACGAGATATTTAGTGTAGGGTATAACAAGTCAAACTAACTACAAATTTTCTACTTAATCATATAAAGTGAAAAATGAGAAAACTAGTAAGTTTTTTCACACATCCTATTACAATAAGCAAAGAGGAGATTTTTTTCTTTCCTCTAACACTTTAAATAGCCAATTTCTTGCCAACAAAATAAGTGAGGTTACTAAATTTTCATCCATTTTAAGATGCTACTTCCTTTCTTCAACTTAATAATCAATTGATAACCATTTCAAAGCAAAAGTGTAATATCAACAAGAATGCCAATCATTTTCAAAATTAACATATCAAACTTTGGAGGCAATAAAATAACTTAGGTTGAGAGAAATTCATTTCCATTTCAATCCCATTTCAAGGTTTCTACTTCATCTAAACAATGCAAGATTTGATAGTTTCCTTTGCAAAAACTAACACATTTAATATGAATTTTTTTCCATTCAAAACACTCTTAGTAAAGTTTTACAATTTAATAATATACATAGTAGAAAATAACAATTATTTTTCTTACTTTCCCACACACATACTTTTCGATATCTCAATACAAATGGAGCATTTGTCAACATATTTACAAGAGATTGAAATTGTTAAAAATGCAAGTTACAAGCCCTCCATTCAAATGGAGACAATCTGAATAAATTTTTACAAAGATGGATCTTGCTTATTTTCTCCATATGATACTAAGATCATTCTTCACTTGAGCTCCACCTTCTTCCCAAAGTCCAAACACAACAACCAAAATAGGGGAGTAGGTAACACTCTCCACCTAACCAATAATCCGATGAGGAAAAGAAGTCTTCTTCCCCATTGGCCCTTGAGCCCCAACAAAGAAGAAATGAGGGGTATTAGAAAAGCATTGGAAAATTAACAAGGCTTCTACAATCACATTAAACACAATAATAATAATAACAAAATCACATCAACACACACAATTTTCTTAACACAAAGGATCCAAACTCAATCCAACAAAGAGAAAGGAACATTGGGAATATTTTTATGCCTGCCAGGGTTTGGGTTCCCATTAAAACCTCCAATAACTCAATCAAAACACACAAAACTCTTATGCATCCCTCAAATAAAACAAGTCTTATGCATCTCTCACTCTTATGCCTCCCACAATGAAACAAACAAGATAAGAACAATTTGTAATTATCAACAAGGTGGGACACCCCAACCCAAATCCCTCCTAAAATGCAAAATAAAAAAACTTATGTCTCCCTAAAAAAATCCACATTTCCATTTCTCCTACACCAGTTAATGGCCATTCTACTTCCCAAAATTACACATGGAAAAAAATTCATTCACAACATAAGCACAACAAAATAGCAAAATAAAAACATGGGTGAAGACCCTACCTTGCCACTACAAGGGTATCCAATAAACAAGAAATCTCAAAGCCTTTCCAAGCCCAAGCAAGAACAATCCAACTCCAAGCTTCAAACAACACTCCCCCAAACAAGCTCCTCCAAAAAGAAAAAAATTCCAAAATAAAAAAGTAACCCCAAATTCCACAAATAAATTTAGAAAAATCAAAAGAGAGGAGAGAGAGGTGATATGGCTCCATGTATGATTCCACATAACTTATCCTCCATCACAAGGTCAAACCCAAACCCCAAATCAAAATAAATTAGTGGTTGAGGGAACAACAACCCTCTTATACACTCAAACCCAAACTCACACCCCTAAATGACACAATTAAAGAATCTTGTAAGAAAAGTGCAATTAATTGCTCCTTTTCATGATTAAAACACACTAAAAGGCCTCAAATAATCCCCTCACATCATAGGCATAGTGGGTGGGTGAGTTAAAGAGGTGTGGGACAATATTAACTTGTCCCACAAGGCTCCAAAATGGGATAGAAAGTCAAAATCCGAAATCTACATGCAAGATTGAGTACAGACCAATTAAAATAAATAAAATCTCTTTCACAAAGTAAAATACTTCTATTTATTTTTTTAAAATATATGTATAATATTATATTTAATATAGATATATATATATATATATATATATATAAAAATCTATAATTATAATTAATTACATATATATACTTCTTATTTTTGTATGATTTAAATAAATGGTCAACAAGATATTTAGTGTAGGGTATAACAAGTCAAACTAACTACAAATTTTCTACTTAATCATATAAAGTAAAAATTGAGAAAACTAGTAAGTTTTTTCACACATCCTATTACAATAAGCAAAGAGGAGATTTTTTTTTCTTTCCTCTAACACTTTAAATAGCCAATTTCTTGCTTCCAACAAAATAAGTGAGGTTACTAAATTTTCATCCATTTTAAGATGCTTTTTTACTTCCTTTCTTCAACTTAATAATCAATTGATAACCATTTCAAAGCAAAGTGTAATTTCAACAAGAATGCCAATTTCATTTTCAAAATTAACATATCAAACTTTGGAGGCAATAAAATAACTTAGGTTGGGAAAAATTCATTTCCATTGCAATCCCACTTCAAGGTTTCTACTTCATCTAAACAATGCAAGATTTGATAGTTTCCTTTATAAAAACTAACACATTTAATATGAATTTTTTTCCATTCAAAACACTCTTAGTAAAGTTTTTACAATTTAATAATATACATAGTAGAAAATAACAATTATTTTTCTTACTTTCCCACACACATACTTTCTGATATCTCAATACAAATCGAACATTTGTCAACATATTTACAAGAGATTGAAATTGTTAAAAATGCAAGTTATAAGCCCTCCATTCAAATGGAGACAATCTGGAATAAATTTTTACAAAGATGGATCTTGCTTATTTTCTCCATATGATACTAATATCATTCTTCACTTGAATTCCACCTTCTTCCCAAAGTCCAAACACAACAACCAAAATAGGGCAGTACTGTGCAACACTATCCACCAACCAATAATCGATGAGGAAAAGAAGTCATCTTCCCCATTGGCCCCTGAGCCTCAACAAAGAAGAAATGAGGGGTATTAGAAAAACATTGGAAAATTAACAAGGCTTCTACAATCACATTAAACACAATAATAATAATAACAAAATCACATCAACACACACAATTTTCTTAACACAAAGGATCCAAACTCAATCCAACAAAGAGAAAGGAACATTGGGAATATTTTTATGCCTGCCAAGGGTTTGGGTTCCAGATTAAAACCTCCAATAACTCAATCAAAACACACAAAAATCTTATGCATCCCTCAAATAAAACAAGTCTTATGCATCTCTCACTCTTATGCCTCCCCACAATGAAACAAACAAGATAAGAACAAGTTGTAATTATCAACAAGGTGGGACACCCCAACCCAAATCCCTCCTAAAATGCACAATAAATACACTTATATCTCCCTAAAAAAACTCCACATTTCCATTTCTCCTACACCACCAGTTAATGGCCATTCTACTTCCCAAAATTACACATGGAAAAAAATTTCATTCACAACATAAGCACAACAAAATAGCAACATAAAAACATGGGTGAAGACCCTACCTTGCCACTACAAGGGTATCTAATAAACAAGAAATCTCAAAGCCTTTCCAAGCCCAAGAAAAAACAATCCAACTCCAAGCTTCAAACAACACTCCCAAGAAAGCTCCTCCAAAAAGAAAAAAATTCCAAAATAAAAAAGTAACCCCAAATTCATCAAATAAATTAGAAAAAATCAAAAAGAGAGGAGAGAGAGGTGATCTGGCTCCATGTATGATTCCACATCACTTATCCTCCATTCCACATCACAAGGTCAAACCCAAACCCCAAATCAAAATAAATTAGTGGTTGAGGAACAACAACCCTCTTATACACTCAAACCCAAACTCACACCCCTAAATGACACAATTAAAGAATCTTGTAAGAAAAGTGCAAGTAATTGCTCCTTTTCATGATTAAAACACACTAAAAGGCCTCAAATAATCCCCTCACATCATAGGCATAGTGGGTGGGTGAGTTAAAGAGGTGTGGGACAATATTAACTTGTCCCACAAGCCTCCAAAATGGGATAGAAAGTCAAAATCCGAAATCTACATGCAAGATTGAGTACAGACCAATTAAAATAAATAAAATCTCTTTCACAAAGTAAAATACTTCTATTTATTTTTTCAAAATATATGTATAATATTATATTTGATATATATATATAGATATATATTAAAAAAATCTATAATTATAATTAATTACATATATATACTTCTTATTTTTTGTATGATTTAAATAAATGGTCAACAAGATATTTAGTGTAGGGTATAACAAGTCAAACTAACTACAAATTTTCTACTTAATCATATAAAGTGAAAATGAGAAAACTAGTAAGTTTTTTCACACATCCTATTACAATAAGCAAAGAGGAGATTTTTTTCTTTCCTCTAACACTTTAAATAGCCAATTTCTTGCTTCCAACAAAATAAGTGAGGTTACTAAATTTTCATCCATTTTAAGATGCTACTTCCTTTCTTCAACTTAATAATCAATTGATAACCATTTCAAAGCAAAAGTGTAATTTCAACAAGAATGCCAATTTCATTTTCAAAATTAACATATCAAACTTTGGAGGCAATAAAATAACTTAGGTTGAGAAAAATTCATTTCCATTGTAATCCCATTTCAAGGTTTCTACTTCATCTAAACAATGCAAGATTTGATAGTTTCCTTCGCAAAACTAACACATTTAATATGAATTTTTTTCCATTCAAAACACTCTTAGTAAAGTTTTTACAATTTAATAATATACATAGTAGAAAATAACAATTATTTTTCTTACTTTCCCACACACATACTATCTGATATCTCAATAAAAATGGAGCATTTGTCAACATATTTACAAGAGATTGAAATTGTTAAAAATGCAAGTTACAAGCCCTCCATTCAAATGGAGACAATCTGAATAAATTTTTACAAAGATGGATCTTGCTTATTTTCTCCATATGATACTAATATCATTCTTCACTTGAGTTCCACCTTCTTCCCAAAGTCCAAACACAACAACCAAAATAGGGCGTAGTAGGCAACACTATCCACCGAACCAATAATCCGATGAGGAAAAGAAGTCATCTTCCCCATTCGCCCCGAGCCTCAACAAAGAAGAAATGAGGGGTATTAGAAAAACATTGGAAAATTAACAAGGCTTCTACAATCACATTAAACACAATAATAATAATAATAAAAATCACATCAACACACACAATTTTCTTAACACAAAGGATCCAAACTCAATCCAACAAAGAGAAAGGAACATTGGGAATATTTTTATGCCCGCCAAGGGTTTGGGTTCCCAGATTAAAACCTCCAATAACTCAATCAAAACACACAAAATCTTATGCATCCCTCAAATAAAACAAGTCTTATGCATCTCTCACTCTTATGCCTCCCACAATGAAACAAACAAGATAAGAACAAGTTGTAATTATCAACAAGGTGGGACACCCCAACCCAAATCCCTCCTAAAATGCACAATAAAAACACTTATGTCTCCAAAAAAAATCCACATTTCCATTTCTCCTACACCAGTTAATGGCCATTCTACTTCCCAAAATTACACATGGAAAAAAATTCATTCACAACATAAGCACAACAAAATAGAACATAAAAACATGGGTGAAGACCCTACCTTGCCACTACAAGGGTATCCAATAAACAAGAAATCTCAAATCCTTTCCAAGCCCAAGCAAGAACAAGCAAACTCCAAGCTTCAAACAACACTCCCAAGCAAGCTCCTCCAAAAAGATAAAATTCCAAAATAAAAAAGTAACCCCAAATTCCACAAATAAATTAGAAAAAAATCAAAAAGAGAGGAGAGAGAGGTGATCTAGCTCCATGTATGATTCCACATCACTTATCCTCCATTCCACATCACAAGGTCAAACCCAAACCCCAAATCAAAATAAATTAGTGGTTGAGGGAACAACAACCCTCTTATACACTCAAACACAAACTCACACCCCTAAATGACACAATTAAAGAATCTTGTAAGAAAAGTGCAATTAATTGCTCTTTTCATGATTAAAACACACTAAAAGGCCTCAAATAATCCCCTCACATCATAGGCATAGTGGGTGGGTGAGTTAAAGAGGTGTGGGACAATATTAACTTTTCCCACAAGCCTCCAAAATTTGATTGAAAGTCAAAATCCGAAATTTACATTCAAGATTGAGTACACACCAATTAAAATAAATAAAATCTCTTTCACAAAGTAAAATACTTCTATTTATTTTTTAAAATATATGTATAATATTATATTTAATATATATATAGATATATATTAAAAAATCTATAATTATAATTAATTACATATATATACTTCTTATTTTTGTATGATTTAAATAAATGGTCAACAAGATATTTAGTGTAGGGTATAACAAGTCAAACTAACTACAAATTTTCTACTTAATCATATAAAGTGAAAAATGAGAAAACTAGTAAGTTTTTTCACACATCCTATTACAATAAGCAAAGAGGAGATTTTTTTCTTTCCTCTAACACTTTAAATAGCCAATATCTTGCTTCCAACAAAATAAGTGAGGTTACTAAATTTTCATCCATTTTAAGATGCTACTTCCTTTCTTCAACTTAATAATCAATTGATAACCATTTCAAAGCAAAATTGTAATTTCAACAAGAATGCCAATTTCATTTTCAAAATTAACATATCAAACTTTGAAGGCAATAAAATAACTTAGGTTGGGAAAATTCATTTCCATTTCAAGCCCATTTCAAAGTTTTTATTTCATCTAAACAATGCAAGATTTGATAGTTTCCTTTTACAAGAACTAACACATTTAATATGAATTTTTTTCCATTCAAAACACTCTTAGTAAAGTTTTACAATTTAATAATATACATAGTAGAAAATAACAATTATTTTTCTTACTTTCCCACACACATACTTTTCTGATATCTCAATATAAATCGAACATTTGTCAACATATTTACAAGAGATTGAAATTGTTAAAAATGCAAGTTACAAGCCCTCCATTCAAATGGAGACAATCTGAATAAATTTTTACAAAGATGGATCTTGCTTATTTTCTCCATATGATACTAATATCATTCTTCACTTGAGCTCCACCTTCTTCCCAAAGTCCAAACACAACAACCAAAATAGGGTAGTAGGCAACACTATCCACCGAACCAATAATCCGATGAGGAAAAGAAGTCATCTTCCCCATTGGCCCCGAGCCCCAACAAAGAAGAAATGAGGGGTATTAGAAAAACATTGGAAAATTAACAAGGCTTAAACACAATAATAATAACAACAAAATCACATCAACACACACAATTTTCTTAACACAAAGGATCCAAACTCAATCCAACAAAGAGAAAGGAACATTGGGAATATTTTTATGCTGCTAAGGGTTTGGGTTCCCAAATTAAAACCTCCAATAACTCAATCAAAACACACAAAATCTTATGCATCCTCAAATAAAACAAGTCTTATGCCTCTCTCACTCTTATGCCTCCCACAATGAAACAAACAAGATAAGAACAAGTTGTAATTATCAACAAGGTGGGACACCCCAACCCAAATCCCTCCTAAAATGCACAATAAATACACTTATGTCTCCCTAAAAAATCCACATTTCCATTTCTCTACACCAGTTAATGGCCATTCTACTTCCCAAAATTACATATGGAAAAAAATTCATTCACAACATAAGCACAACAAAATAGCAACATAAAAACATGGGTGAAGACCCCTACCTTGCCACTCTACAAGGGTATCAATAAACAAGAAATCTCAAAGCCTTTCCAAGCCCAAGCAAGAACAAGCGAACTCCAAGCTTCAAACAACACTCCCAAGCAAGCTCCTCCAAAAAGATAAAATTCCAAAATAAAAAAGTAACCCCAAATTCCACAAATAAATTAGAAAAATCAAAAAGAGAGGAGAGAGAGGTGATCTAGCTCCATGTATGATTCCACATCACTTATCCTCCATTCCACATCACAAGGTCAAACCCAAACCCCAAATCAAAATAAATTAGTGGTTGAGGGAATGACAACCCTCTTATACACTCAAACCCAAACTCACACCCCTAAATGACACAATTAAAGAATCTTGTAAGAAAAGTGCAATTAATTGCTCCTTTTCATGATTAAAACACACTAAAAGGCCTCAAATAATCCCCTCACATCATAGGCATAGTGGGTGGGTGAGTTAAAGAGGTGTGGGACAATATTAACTTGTCCCACAAGCCTCCAAAATGGGATAGAAAGTCAAAATCAGAAATCTACATGCAAGATTGAGTACACACCAATCAAAATAAATAAAATCTCTTTCACAAAGTAAAATACCTCTATTTGTATAATATTTTTTAAAATATATATATATATTATTATATTTAATATATATATATATATATATATATATAGATATATATTAAAAAATCTATAATTATAATTAATTACATATATATACTATGTTCTTTTTGTATAATTTAAATAAATGGTCAACAAGATATTTAGTGTAGGGTATAACAAGTCAAACTAACTACAAATTTTCTACTTATTCATATATAATGAAAAATGAGAAAACTAGTAAGTTTTTCACTCATCCTAATATAATAAGCAAAGATGAGATTTTCTTTGTTTCCTCTAACACTCTAAACAACTACTTTCTTGCTTCCAACAAAATAAGAGCGGTTACTAAATTTTCATCCTTTTAAGATGCCCCCTCTTTTTTAACTGAAAACAAGAACTACTTCCTTTCTTCAACTTAATAAGAAATTGACAACCATTTCAAATCATAAGTGTAATTTCAACAAGAATGGAAATCATTTTCAAAATGAACTTATCACACTTTGGACGCAATAAAATAACTTATGTTGAGATAAATTAATTTCCATTTCATTCTCTTTTCAAGGTTTCTACTTCATCTAAACAATGCAATATTTGGTAGTTTCATTTTACAAGAACTAATGCATTTAGTAGTTTATAAACACTCTTATTAAAGTTTTCAAAATGAAATACTATACATAGTAAAAAATAATAATTCTTTTACTTACTTTCAAACACACATAAATTTTGAGATCTCAATACAAATCAACCATTTCTCAACATATTTACAAGAGATTGAAATTCTTAAAAATACAAGTTATAAGCCCTCCATTCAAATGAAGATAACATGGTAAAATTTTTACAAAGAGGGATCTTGCTTATTTTCTCCAAATTCTACTAAGATCATTCTTCACTTGAGCTCCACCTTCTTCCCAAAGTTCAAACACAAAAACCAAAATGGGGGAGTAGGAAACACTATCCACCCAACCAATAATCCAATGAGGAAGAGAATCCTTCTTTCTCATTGGTCCCGGATCCTTAACAAAGAAGTAATGAGGGGTATTAGAAAAACATTGGAAACTTAACAAGGCTTTCACAATCACATTCAAACTACAGATTCAACACAATAAGAACAATAACAAAATCACATGAACATAGATAAATTTCCCAACATAAAGGCTCGAAACTCAAGCCAAGAAAGAGAAAGGAACATTGGGAATCTTATTATGGCTCCCAATGGTTTGGGTTTCCACCTTAAAACTTAAAATAACTCAATCACAACCCAAAAAGTCTTATTCATACCTCCAAGAAAATAACTCTTATGCCTCCCTCACTATTATGCCTCTCATAATGAACCAAACAAGATAAACAAAATTTCTACTTATAGACAACATGGGACATTCCAACCTAAATCCCTCATAAAATTCTTTATAAAAAAGATTATGCCTCCATATAAAATATTCCCATTTCTATTTCACCTACACCACACGATGGACATTCCACTTCCCAAAATTACACATGAAACAAACATTCATTCAAAACATAAGAACAACAAAATAGAAAAACAAAAACATGGGTGAATACCATACCTTTCCATTACAAGAGTATCCACGAGAAAGCTCCAAGCATTACCAAGCCCAAATAATCACAATCTAACTTCAAGATCCAAACAACACTCTCCAAGAAAGCTCCTCCAAAAATTAAAAGTTCCAAAATAAAACAAGTAACCCCCAAATCCTCAAACAAATTAGAATAAATAGAAAAGAGAGGAGAGAGAGGTGATGTGGCTCCATGTAGGATTCCACATCATTTCTCCTCCATTCCACATCAGAAGGTCAAACCCAAACCCAGAAGAATAATAAATTGGTGGTTGAGGGAATGATAACCCTCTTACACACTCAAACCCAAACCCACACATCTAAAGGACATAATTAAATACTCTTGTAACAAAACTGAAAATAATTGCTCTTTTTCACAATTAAAACACACAAAAAGTCATAAAATAAGTCCCTCACATCATAGAAATAGTGGGTGGGTTACTTTAAGAGGTGTGGGACAAGTTTAACTTGTCCCACAAGCCTAAAAAGTTAGAAAGTCAAAATCCAGAAATTTACATGTAAGGTTGAGTGCACACCACACAAAATGAATAAAACTCTTTCAAATCCAACACAAACAAAGATCTACCTACTCACATTAATTACCCCTTTTAACATCCTAACTTACTCTAACTAACCAATTTTAATTAACTTAAATGGATTACTTAACAATAATATTAAAAGTGACTCAAAATAGTTAAAATAAAATACAATTATTCAAAAATAAATAAAATAAAAAGGAAGACCACAAGTTTACCCATGGTCACATTTGAGGCCACCCCCAATGGGGACCTTATAATAAACTAACAATAACATCATATATTTACACTAGTCAACTTACATGACATACCCCAATACCCCAAACTCCTATCCCCATTTTGTGTTGTGTTGCAAATTCTTACAAAAAAATCAAAGCAATACATTTATGGACTCATGGCCATATTAACGACATTGAGATAATAACACACACACACACACACGCACACACACACACATCAATTCATATCATAACTAATTCATCACTAAAACAAGTAATTCACCAATTTGTTCATGATTCCAATATTTCAATTTTATCAACTTATCAAGTAGAAATAAGATCACAAAATCCACTAAATCATCTAACAACATCTACATATCAAATCGCATGTGTTAGTACATTAGTATACTAAAATTATCAAATATAATAATGTCAATCTATGTATGTAATACATCTTGTTAATCATGTCCTAAGTCTAAACATCCATATTGTCTATCAAATAAGCTAATCAAATATAACAATGTCCATCTATCAATGTCAAAAATATGATAACAATGTCTATAACTCCAATCCAAGTAAGAAAAATCATAGTAATATCAATGTCGAAGAGGAGTGGGCACTACACAAGTTGACTAAGCATGAGGGATAAACCAAAAAAAGTGTTTGAAGGACTCTAGTTGAAGTTAGACCAGGTAATTATGGTCAAACCTAGATGCTTGAGATGATCAATATCTAGGAGCCTTTGGTGTAGAATATGCCACAAAAAGGAAATTTTTGGGATTGAAAATAACATTCCAAACTATTAACAAAATTTCCAAACTAAATCCTAGGAGGGAACATTTGGTGGTGAATAATCATGTCGGTGGCATAGCGAGGGAAATAAGATAGTATCCCAAGCGGGGTTCATAATGATAAAGAGGAGAAGCAAAAGGAAAATTCCATTCACACCACCATGAAAAACCAGAAGTGATGGTAATTTTTGCACATATTCATGACATATGCAAGAAATAATTTTTTGATAGGTTCAACATTTTGATGTTGAAGATTGAATTTAATATAAAGAGAACCCCATGAAAGCCAAGATCTTGAGTGTTTGTAAATTAAATCATTTGGACCACGACCTAGATGATTTAGCCCATGAAACCAACAAAATATGTGCATCATTAAAAGTGATAATAGATGACCACCGAGAAAGTGAGAGTTAACATACAAAATAGATCTAAAACCATATCCCTTTGAGATTACATGTGATTTAAGAAACTCCCAATATTTCCAAAAATTTAACCAATGAAGGTTCCCTAATTTTAATAGAAACATGGTAGAGAAGATTGTTGGGGTTAACACACCGGTTGTACAGACAATATATCATATCTAAGCATACATGCAAATAAAAGTGGATATTCTACTAGAATAATTATACAAAACAAGAGACATAAATCAACACCATATTTAACGTGGTTCACCCAATGTGGGCTACATCCACCAAGAAACAAGCCAATCTATTATCCAAAGCTTTGACAAGATATACAATGAATATTTACAATCTTCCACACCTCTCAGATGTTTAGTACTTTCTTTCCATCAAGCCTTTTGATTCTTCACTAAGAATTCTCTCTCACATAATTATTTTGTAATTATGATCAATCCTCCTATTCTAAACCATGGCTTTATGCTTTAAATAGTCATTTAAGACTTTAGGGAACTTAGCCATGAAATTACATTCATTAAATCTATTCCAATGCTAAAAATAGAAATAAAACCCGAGAGTTAATTAAAAGCTGTCGCATAAGTAACTGATGTCGGTTCTGCCCAATCGTCACCAGTTCCAACTTACCTTGATTGATGCCGGTCAAACCCTAACCGATGCCGATTACTGTCAACTTCTAAAAAGTTCTATTTGCATGCTAAAACATGAGTAATTTAGCTCCATACTCAACAATCTCCCACTTGGAGATTAATTACTGCACACTATACTTCCTATACAGTGCCATTCTTGGATCCTCCTGAGCTTTGTTTCTTCCTCTTCAAGTCTCAAACTTGAAGACCAACAGAAGTGGAGTGTAGCTCAAATTCTCCTTTGCTAATGGCTTCATTAGCATATCTATAGGGTTCTTGCTTGTATGAATCTTTTCCATATTCAACTGTCCATCCTCCGAAATACCTACCAGTATGAAGTGATGGCTCAACCGAATGTGTTTCGTTCTCGAATGAAATGCTGAGTTCTTTGCCAAATGAATTGCACTCTGACTATTACTAAACAAATTTCAATCATCTTGATCCTTTCCCAACTCTTCCATGAACCTACTCATCCATATCATCTCTTGCTAGCCTCTTGTAGCTGCAACATACTCTACCTATGTAGTAGACAAAGCCACAACCTTTTGCAATCTTGAAATCTAGCTAACTATCGTCCCACCTATTGTGAAAATATATCTAGTAGTGCTCCTCCTACCATATAGATCTCCAGCCATATCTAAATCAACATAGCCACATAATGAAATATCCGAACCTCCATAGCATAACTACATGCTAGATGTCCCTTTCAAATACTTGAGTATCCATTGGACTACTTTCCAATGCTCTTTACTTGGATTAGCCATATATCTACTCACAAACTCCCATTTCTGTGCAATGTCTGGTCTTATACAAACCATAGCATACATGAGACTTTCAACCGCTGAAGACATATAGCACTCGTGTCATGTATTTAACCTCATCTTGTGATGAAGGACACACTGATCTTTGCTTAATTTGAAGTGTCTAGCCATAGGTTTCTAATAGGTTTTACATTCTGCATGTTGAACCTTTCTAAAAACTTGTAGATATAATCCTCCCGAGACAAATACAATTTCTTGTTTTTCCTGTCTCTATGTATTTGCATGCCAAGGATTCTTTTTGTAGCCCAAAATCCTTCATTACAAAAGTGTAAGCTAGTTTTCTCTTAATCTCACCAATGTCCTGCATACTAGATCCTACAATAAGTGTATCATCCACATACAATAACAAAATAATATAGCTCCCATTTTCAAGCTTTTTGAAATAAACACAATGGTCAGATTCACATCTCAAGTAACCATGCTCATGCATAAAACTATCAAACCTCATGTACCATTGCCTTGGAGCTTGCTTGAGCCCATATAGGATCTTTTTCAACTGCACACTAATTTCTCCTTACCCTTGACTTCATACCAAAGTGGCTATTGCATATAAATCTCTTCATCCAAATCACCATGAAGGAAAGTTGTCTTCACATCTAGTTTCTCTAAATGCAAATCTTCTATTGCAACTAAACTCAATATAGTACAAATAGAAGTCATCTTAACAATAGGAGAAAATATTTCACCAAAGTCAATACCTACCTTTTGTGCAAATCCCTTTACTACAAGCCTTGCCTTGTACCTTTTTTGTCCACCCTCTTCTTCCTTAATTCTATAAACCCACTTGTTCTGCAATGTTCTCTTTCCTGCTAGCAATTTAACCAAATCCCAAGTTTGGTTTTGTTCTAAAGAGTTCATCTCCTCATCCATGCCATGCTCCCACTGAACGTGAGTTTTATCCTACATTGCTTCTTCAAAGCTTTCTGGTTCACCACTATCAGTCAATAATAGATAAAATAGAGAAGGTGAAAATATTTCTGGAAGTTTTGTGACCTTCTCACAGGAGTTTGGGGTACCGGAGGCTCAATCTGGACCTCCTAGACATTAGTATCAACTTCGCCCGGTAGTGGTGACCGGTCACCTCTAACCATCACCGGTTCCTCTTCAATAAAAACTCTGGTCCATCCGACTGCGCCGTCGGGCCTAACCAACCACGGCATTCTTGTGTATTTCTGTAGGTGTTCTTTTCAAACCCGAGAGTTCATTTTCATCAATAAACTTCTCAATTTTCTCATCCTTGGGTACCAAAATTTGATCCCTGTACATTCTCTTTTCATTCCATTCAACATCATGACTCCTAACAATCTTAGAATTGTCTAAATCCCAAAAACAAGAATCCGAAATCACTAGATCCATAACCAATAAAAGTGCACCTCTTGGATTTTGCATCCAACTTTTTCTATTTTCCTTATCAACATGCACAAAAGCTTCTGAACCAAAAACTTTAAGAAAAGAAAGATCTACCTCTTTTCCGGTCCATGCTTCCTCTAGTATTCCTCCATCTAGTGAACTTGAAGGGCCATGGTTAATCAAATAAACAGGTTGTATTGTATCAACTACTTCTACCAAAAATCAAGGGCAATCCAAAATGTATCCTCATACTTCTAGCACGTTCCATGATTGTCTGTTCATTCTCTCTGCAACACCATTCTCTTGTGGTGTTCTTGGAACTATTCTTTCTCTACATATCCCATTCACTGAACAATAATCATTGAAATTCTTGCTACAGTATTCACCACCATTTTCAGATCTAAGGCACTTTAACTTTGAATTTGATTCATTCTCAACAAGGGATTTCCATCTTTTAAAAGTTTCAAAAACATCATATTTATGTTTAATACAATAAACCCATACCTTTCTTGTAACATCATCAATGAAAGTAACATAATACTAGGATCCACCAGAGAAGCTACCCGAAAGCTGGTCCTCATACATTGAGTGTACAAGCTCCAATTTCTGCTCCTTCTTAGTTGCCCCAACTTTGAGAAATCTCACTCTCTTTTTCTTTCCAAAGATACAATGCTCACAGAAATCAAGATCTAAATATTTCAAATCGATAACTTACCCTTAGCCTTTAAGATCTACATTCCTTTTTGACTCATATGGCCCAACCGATTATGCCACATGCATGCATCTGAATCTAAAGTAGATAATGCAGAAAAGGAATCAATAATACAGGTAGATAAATATAACGTTCCTACCTTCTTACCTCTTGCCAC
The DNA here is from genome assembly GCA_018340775.1 of Taxus wallichiana var. yunnanensis. Taxonomy (NCBI): domain Eukaryota; kingdom Viridiplantae; phylum Streptophyta; class Pinopsida; order Cupressales; family Taxaceae; genus Taxus; species Taxus wallichiana. The sequence goes on from CM031239.1 coordinate 487,466,127, forward strand.
AAAAAAATCACCCTTGGTGACTTTCCAAGAGTCTCCTGTAAAAGTAACCATGCAACCAGATTCACCTAGTTGTCCCTGCAGAAATAAGATTCCTCTTGAGGCTTGGCACATGCCTCACATCTTTCAATACCCACATATTTCCATTTACAATTTTAGATAAACTTCCCTTTACCGAGTAATATTGCAAGGTTCATCATCACCCAAATAGACATGCCCAAAATTTCCCTAGACATAATTTTGAAATAACTCTTATTAGGGGTTACATGAAAGAAGCTTCTTAATCTAAAACCCATGATTCAATTCTACTATCTAAAGAAAGAATAATAGCATCTTGCATTACCTCACGATGCAACAAGATTCACCTCTTTACCTTTTCGGTTGTTGATTCTCTTTATCTTTTGACCAACAATCTTTCTTTGCATGTCCTTTCTTTCCACATTTCCAACAAGTCATTCCTTTACTTTTGGATTTAGATTTGCTATCCCTTGACTTTTATTTCCCATTACTCTTACTCTTGGATCTCTCCTTCTACCTACCCCTACTTTCTACATTCAAAGCATTTCCAGATGATGTTTCCTTTGTACTTTTCCTACAAATTTCTTCATTCAATATTATACTAACCACATCATCAAACTTCAAAATATTATTAGCAAATGTTGTATTACTAACAACCATTACCAAGTTGTCCCAACTATCAGGAAAATAAACATAAGAATAAAAGTGCTTTTACTTCATCATCAAATGGTATTGAAACTGATTTTAACTGATTTACAATAGATCAAAAATCATTCAAATGACTAGAGGTAGATTCACCTTCATGCATCTTAGAACTAAAAATTTTCTTCATCAAATAAACTTTATTTGAAGCACTAGGTTTTTCATATAAATTAGCAAGAGATTTCATTAAGTCTACCGTAGAAGCCCTTACGTAATATTAGAAACCACGATGATCGCCAAGCTCAATCTTATAGATCCCAAAGCTTTTCTGTCAAGAATCTTCCATTCTTCATCAGTCATCTTCATAGGTCTAGACTTCTCATCCAATGGTAAGTACAAATCTCTTTGATACAGATAATCCTCAATCTACATCTTCCATAATTGATAATTTCAGCCGTCAAACTTCTCTACCTTGTATTTATTATCTTGTCATTGTTGTAGCTCCCACTCAATCAAAAACCCTCTGTGAGTAAATTTGTCAACACACAAAACCCTCAAACAAAGCTACGATACCGCTTATTGGGTTAGCACACCGGTTATATGAAAATATATCGAGATCTAAGCATACATGCAAATAAAAGTGGATATTCTACCAAAAGAATTATACAAAATAAGAGACATAAATCAACACAAGATTTAACGTGGTTCACTCATTGTGTGCTACATCTACCAAGAAACAAGCCAATCTATTATCCAAAGCTTTTACAAGATATACAATGAAGATTTACAATCTTCCACACCTCTTAGATGTTCAATACTTTCTTCCTTCAAGCTTTTTGATTTTTCACCAAGAATTCTCTCTCACATAATTATCTTGTAATTATGATCAATCCTCCTATTCTAAACCCTAGCTTTATGCTTTAAATAGTTATTTAAGACTTTAGGGCACTTAGCCATGCAATTACATTCATTAAATCTATTCCAATGCTAAAAATAGAAATAAAACCTGAGAGTTAATTAAAATCTCATCACACAGGTAACCGATGCCTATTTTTCCCAACCGTCATCGGTTCCAACCTTCCCTGACTGATGCCAGTCAAACCCTAACCGATGCCAATTACTGTCAACTTCCAGCAAGTTCTATTTGCATGCCAAAAAAGAGTAATTTAGCTCCATAATCAACAAATATGGGATTGGAATTAAAGACCTTTCCAATATTTTCTACTTAGAGGGTATCATTGGAAAATTTAATGCTTGAGAAAAGTCTTCAAGAATCATTACCATCTAGATATGGATTAATGACTTAACATAGAGAGCACAACCTTTGAGTTCAATGTAGATTTTCCCAAGGCCCACAACTTCTTTAGGCATACAACAGATATCCTAGGAAACTCTGTGGAACCCTTGTGTCCATAAGAAATAGAAAGTCCCTAAGAATTTTCTCAAGTTTGGAATAAGAAAAACTAGATGGATCACAAATAGGAGGAATAATAGACATGCGTAGCAACTAAAATCTTAGAAAAAATATAAAACATTCATGCTAGAGAAATATATTTAGTTATCTAAAAGTAAATCATGCACTTAATCCCTTAGACAACATAACATCAAATTTACACACAAAAGTATCTTTGAAGGAAAGGGGAATGCCATGAAATTTAAATTGGGTATCTAATTTAAATCCAACTCCATTACAATCCTTCCAACTAGGGAGGAATATGAGACTAGGAATGCTAATAGTACTAGGTTTTTCCCATTGAATGGATGATCCGAAGCAAGAAAAATTTTCAAGAGATAGTATAAATCAATTTTAAGAGAGTGTTCCTCCTCAAGGAGAGTGAGAAAAGAATCATTTGCAAAGTTCCCATTAATGATCGAATTATCCAAGTTTGGTGGAGAGATACCTTTAATAAAACCTTGTAAAGTATTATGTGATAATATGTAACTAAACACTTCTGCTATCAACACATACAACAAGGGAATAGAGGGAATTTTTTGAATGGATTTGAACAAAAAAACCTAGAATATTGAGTCTCGTTTATGGTATGCAAGTTCCAACATTGTTAAAAAGAATATACACATTGTGAACAACATTTTGGTCCAAAACCAAGATCTTGAACCATAGCCATAATGAAATACCATTCAACTTGATCATAAGTTTTGACATAATCAATTTTTAAAAATAAATCCTCCTAGTTAGAGATACAATCACATTATATTCCTTCCCAAACAACAATAATGTTTTGTAAGATGTACATGTTTTTAATGAATCATTTTTGGTTGCTTATAACAATAAGAGGAAGGAGATTGGAAACCATGTTAGGTAAATAATTTTTTCAATAATTTTGTAATACATATCAAGAAAGGTAATAGATCTCCGGTTTGAAAGTAATTCGGTGTCTCAAACTTGGGGTAACTTTGATGTTTCCTTGGTTGATCAACTCACCCAAAGAATTAGAATTTAAGGCTTTAAGGTACACATTATGAACATCAGTTCACAAACAATCCCATAGGGTTTGATATAATTCAAAGAGGAATATATCAATGCCTAGATATTTTCATGAGCCATTTTAAAGGCTTCTTCCTTAAGGTTTGTGAGGGATGAAAATATATCACATGTAACTCATTAAGAGTGAGTGAATTAGTTGGGCACAACTTCCAGGACATTTTAAAATATCCTCTCCTCTAGTAGGTATGGAAGGTTTGGAAGAAAACATGTTTCGATAATGGTGAATAAATTCTTGGAGGATCTCTGGTGAGGAAGTGTGTCGAGACCTAAACCCTAAAGCAGATTCGTCATATCGAACCCTAGCTTTGATTGCATGATAATTTATAATATTTACAAAAACATTGATTGTTGATTTTATCAAAATAATTTTATAAAATGAGTATTTAATTAATTACTAATATTTTTAGTTCATAAATTTTGGAATATATTTCGGTATGTGAAATTCTTTGGAAAATTTTAGAATTTCTTATCATCATACGAGTTCTACCTTTCCTTGGTCCTAATAGGGATGTGAGTATCTCTCAAGCTTGATCTACATTAGTTTTTAAAGAGTTGTAGTCCGATTAATTAGAAAATCATATTTTTACATCCACTAAAGGTACATAAATTATATATATATATATATATATATATATATATATATATATATATATATATATGTATTCTTTTAATTTTGTGAGAGGAAAAAAATGTAATGAAATATTATTCCACCAGAGATTCATTTATTCTTATGATTGAATTTTTTTGCGCTTAATTAAAATAAATATTTCCTAAGCAAAGTAATTTATTAAATATATTTGTAACAATTTAGTATATACTTTGTATGTTCGATTCTATCTCTAAGTAATTATACAAACAACCTTAACATTAACATGTTAGAGTATATAAAATGTACTTCACTCTCTCTCTCTACACACACACACACACATACATATGTATGTGTATATATATATATATGTATATATGCATATATCTATATATATATATATATATATATATATGAAATAATGATACACACACACAGGTATATAAGCTATATCCATCAATATATATGTTCATAAACTTACTACTATAAATACACATATATAAATACACATGTACATATATAATGGATTAGTGGATATAGCTTTATATCGTTATATATATATATATATATATATATATATATATATATATATATATATATATATATATATATATATATATATATATATATATATATATATATATATATATATATATGTGTGTGTGTGTGTATGTATGTATGTATGTATGTATATATACATATATATATATATATATATATATATATATATATATATATATATATATATAGATAGATATATATGTATATATATACATGCATATATATATATATATATATATATATATATATATATATATACACATGTATATATACATACATATACGAGACACACACAAGTATATATATATACTCTATGAAACAATGATATAAACGAGGCTAAAGCTATATCCATCAATCTAAAGCTATCTCCTCTAAAATATAATTTCCCAATGAGATCTCTTTCTACTACTAGTAGAGTATATATAAGATACTTGTGTGTGTTTGTGTATGTATGTATGTATATATGTACATGTGTATTTATATATGTGTATATATATATATAGGTATATATATGTATGTATATATATACATATATATATATATATATATATATATATATATATATATACGTACATACATACATATACATAAATATATATATATATATATATATATAACGATGCTAAAGCTATATCCACTAATCCAAAGTTATCTCTCTAAAATATAATTTCCCAAGGAGCTCTCTTTCTACTAGTAGTAAGTTTTGTAACAAAAAATCCTTAATCACTTCTTACTCTTCTCCTTTAGTTCTAAATATTTACATCCCTATGTAAAAAACCGTAAAATAAAATTGTGATACATATTAACATATGAATAGATACCATATATAATTACCATATTAATATGTATTCATTTGTATGTTAATATGTATCACAATTTTCTTTTCAGATTTGTTACATAGGGATGTATATATTTAGAACAAAAGAGAAGAAGGTAAAGCAATTAAGGATTTTTTTACAAAAATTGCTACTTGCAGAAAGAGAGCTCATTGGGAAATTATATTTTGAGGAGAAAAATTTAGTTGGTTGATATAGATTTAGCCCCATTTATATGATTTTTTCATACATTGAAATTCCGGTAAAATTTAATATTTCATGGGACGGTAAATATCCAAATATTGTAATGTTGAGAAAAAGATATCTAGAAAGGAGATTGTAAGGAAAGCATTTTCTTAACCTACAAAATGTTTTGGAATTTGCAAATCATATTAGAAAATGAATTTTAGGTGGAGAAGCCGATATTAAGAGTAACTTATGTAATCGATGATGGAATACAATCAATATATAAGTGCTAAGTACTCAAGAAATATTAAACCCTAGGAAAATAAGAAGAATAGAAGAATTCATTGGTTCTGCACAACATGTAGGAAATAAGGATTATTTATCTGTTGTATCTTGAAAAAAATGCAACAATGACTGAGTGGGAGTTTTGGAACTCTATTATGTGTATTACAAGAGTGCTTGTAGGGAGTGTAAATACTTGGGATATGTTTCTTTTCTAGTTCTAAAAAGATTTCTTAGATCTTTGCTTTTGTACTACCTTCATTGTTGAAGTTTTGATCACAAATGTAAAGCTGTAGAACAAACCCTAACTACTTGTACAATCTCAAAAACACCTTAAATATGAATAAACTATATAAAAATGAAGTCATACTAACCTTGGTGGTCACCCCAAGAGTGAAATAGTTATCAAGCACTACACTAGATTTCATACTCCATGTAGTTCTATGTTCTTTTGTTTGAAATAACATCATTAGGTTTTCCTCATGCTAGGGATGTAAAGATAACATGATATATATAGTTTAGATTTAAATTTTGGTATGGAATTCAAAACTTCTACTTCCTATGTAGTGTATGTAGCCAAAAATATAGTCCCTTTGATAGTAGTGATAGTGTGTAGATGTGATTCCCTTTGAATTTCTAATCGGAATTATAGTGTATATGTTTATTATATATATGGATCTCTTGTTAAAATTATACACTAGTGAAATGAAAGGAAAACTATGAGCGTGGGATAAATACAAGAAAATGAGAAAAGGCCGACCAAAAATGTCAAATGTGTAAAAAGAACAAAAAGGAAAAAATAGTTCTCATAATGGACACAAGCTCCTTAGCACTAGTGTCTAGAGTGGGTGGTGCTATTCATAGAAATGAGAATTGAGCCAAATGTAAGTCATATAAAAAAATTTGAATAGTAAAATTTATATAGTAGATGAGAAGCGGTGGTGTCCACAAAGTATGTGTATGGATTTTCTAGTACTTCGCTAGAGTTGAATATGAGATGGTGAAAATTTATGATACGGTTCTAGAGGAGATCATGATTCATATGGCGCAAAAGAGTAGGTGAAAAAAATTAATGAGGCTCAAGGTATGAGCTAAAACATGTAACATGTAATAGTTTTAGTAATATTGGTAAATAGTAACTATAGTATATGGTAAATTTTGATTGTTATATATAGTCATAGTGAACAAGTAAATAGTAATTTCATTTGTACCAAGAGTGTTTGAGAATTGAGCTCTAAGCTATGAGAAGCCCACGTGTTTTTTATTAGAGTAGGTAAAAATAAGATTTTTAAGGGATCGGTAACCCTGTACAACCGAAAGATAATCAATAAATCACAAGAGAGAAACATAAGAGAAATAGGACCCACAACCCCAAGGAAAAAAAATTAGACAAGCCAAGAGAAAGAAACAGGATATCACCAGAAAGGAAGAAACACACAACACCGAAGGAATCCTAACTACTTGGGACTTTCCATTTATAAGATCTAAGGCTCATCTTGATTGGTGAGTTACCAAGTTTACGAGATTAAAATCCTTCCACCACAAGACCTGTACCTTAATCTATTTCTTGAGAAATTGACAATCTAAAGCCAGTGACCAAGTACAAAACACGTTCTACATCTAAAAGGGAGACCTTCAAAATCCATGTTTTGGGTCCAAGTAGAATCCATTACTTTAGCTCTATTGTGGTGGGAAATCATGATCATATCCATTTCATCGATGATACGAGCGAAAGTGGTATGATCAAAAGAATCAGTTCTAGGATCCATAGTTAATAATTTACCCACTGAGCGTCCCTGTAGCCTTGAAGAAATCATCACTCCAAAATGTAAAGGTAAATAGAGTAAACGAATCCACACAGGTCTTGTTGTAATTCAAGTAATGAGAATGTTACATGTTATAGGAGTGAGTCTTACAAGATTTGAAAGAGTGGCGGTGGCTAAGGATTTATAGATGACTGAGGAGATGGTATGTTTGACTATTTTAAAAAAATTGTCGAAATCTGTGTTTTTAGCATATTTAATAAAATTTAAATTTTTGTTATATTAGGCATTTATTACCAAGAGAGAAGCATACATTACTTTTATATCCTATAGGACACTAGTGCTTGTTGGAAATCACAAATAGTGAGAGGGGGTGGTAGATAAATTTTTTAGTTTGAAAGTTATAAAAAAATCAAATCATGTATAAAAATAGAGTACATGGAAAGAGACAAGTACACAAGACACAAAATTCATGGTGGGAAACCCTTAAAGGGAGAAAACCAATTGAAAATCAAATTTTCTATTTAGGAACACTCATTCAAAGGTCTTAGATTGATCTCAACCTATTTGATCACCTACTCAAAGTATGAAGCACCCACTTCTATGTTTTCCTAGCACCCACTAGACTGATTTAGAAATCAACAACTTTCAAGGAGCTTCTACCCCTATATCTCAAGCACACACTTTGTAAATAGTCACAATAACAATAGTATGATTTGATAATTTAGTTTCATGTTGTTTACTCATCTGATTATGGTTTATTTCGGGATCTTCATACAACACCACTCACTTGTTTCTCTAATTTCAATGTACCTCAAATCACTCTGAATTTGACTCTCTATTTCTCATTCACCTTCTTCTCATTTCAAAAACAAACCTTCTTGATATCCTCTCATTGTCCTTTAAATCTCTTTTTGTAATGACTATGTTCCACCATGTTTCATCTTTAGCTAGCTTGACTAATTTACTACCTCGATTTCTTAACATGTCTTTGTATACTATCCTCACAATTTCATTTGTTTAAATAGAATTATTTCTCCCTATCCCTTAGTTTTGAGTCATCTCTGATATGTATCACTTATCAGTTCTCTACCTTTATACATAGTTCTTTTTCTTATTCATTATGTATCTCCTAATCATACATTTCGTTCTTGAGAATTAGCATGCATATTATCCTACAAATCACTTACAACCACTATATATTCATTCACCTTCAAGTCTTTTTACTACTTTTTTCTAAATAATATAGGACAATTTTTTTCCTTTTCACTAGTTCAACTTTTAAAATTTCATCTCTACTCACTTGAGTTCATCCTTAAACTTCACACATGCATTTCATCATGAAATTTCATGACGTTTATCACTTTTCAATTTGGAATCTCAATAGCCAAGGTTCACATGAAGACAAATTTAAAGTCTCTTTCTCTTCATTATCGAGGTAGGAGCATGTTTGTAGAGTTTAAGCTCACTAGAGGCTCATCAAATTCTTAAGAGCTGTCACAACTTTAAACATAGTGAAATGAGAAACTTTCCTTCAAATGTTAAGATGTACCTATTTTGATTTCAAGTTAGCATTCCAAGTAATTCCCTTATTTCTCATAGTGAGAAGGTTGATTTTATCTCTAAGAACTAGTTCCACTAAAGTTTTATCTTCATGATTGTTTGTAGAGATCTAATGTACTTGGAAGAGGTATCATATTGTGTGTTAGCATTATACAAGTTTTACATATAAACAAACATGCAATTAATAATGCAAAAATGTAAAATAGAAAAGATGCATAAAAACAAGACACCGATTTAATGTGGTTCACCCAAAATGGGCTACGTCCACTTAAACAACCAATCCTTTTATTTAGTCAGCCAAAATCTCTCTCACAATGTCACCACTAATACTATGAGCCTCATACATAACGAACCTTTAAAGATGTTATAGTTTTTATAATTTTGGAGAAACATATAAAACCACTAGTTAGAAGCGTGACCTAATCAGAACGGTCCATATTTCACAATGCATAAATACATATAAAATGTGGCTTTTGGGGGTGCTGCCCCCGAACCCCTACCAGAGCATGTAGCCCTGGACCTGCAAGGGGCGCAAAGCCCCCTTGTAACCGTCGTCACTATCAGACTCCACAACCAACAATCTCCCACTTGGAGATTGATTATGTAACTCCACCACTACATCTCTTGCTTGGACTTTTCTTCTTAGCTTATTTTGTCCACTTTAAGATAAATCTTGAACACCGATAGAAGTTGAATGCAAATCCAAATTATCCTTTTTCATTGGCTTAGTAAACATATCAGCAGGATTATCATCTATATGAATCTTCACCAAATCAAGTTTCCCATCCTCCAACACCTATTGTATGAAGTGATATCTTAGCTGAATATGTTTGGTTCTTGAATGGAAGGCTAAGTTATTTACCAAGTTGAACTACAATTTGACTATCATCGATGTGTAACTTACAATCCCCTTGTTCCTTATGCAACTCCTCCATGAACCTACTCATCCATAACATTTCCTTACTTGCCTCAGTCACTACAACATATTCTACCTCTATAGTAGATAGGGCAACTACCTTCTACAACTTTGAGATCCAACTCACTACCACACCACTAACTGTAAACACATATCCAGTAGTGCTCCTCCTGCTATCCACATCTCTTTCGATATCTCAATCCAAAAATTTATGTAAAGTATAATATGACCCTCCAAAGCACAAGTTTCTACTATTGGTCCCTCTCAAGTACTTGAGAATCCACTGGACTACCTTCTAGTGTGCTTTACCCAGATTTTCCATATACCTGCTAACAACTCCCACTGCTTGGGAAATGTCTAGCTTGGTACAAACCATGGCATACATGAGGCTCCCAACTACTGAAGAATAAGGAACCCATGCCATATAATATTTTTCCTCTTGTGTTGTTGGGCATTTCTCTTTACTTAATCTAAAATGCCCAGCCAATGGTGTACTAACTTGGTTTCACATTCTGCATCTGAAACCTCTCTAACACCTTTTCTACATATTCCTCCTAAGAAACACCAATTTCTTATTTTTCTGTCCCTCTTGATTTTCATACCAATGATTTTCTTTTTATTGCACCCAAATCCTTCATTGCAAATGTTTGTGCAAGCTTTTCCTTAAGCTTTGCAATTTCCTACATATTAGACCCTACTACAAGCATATCATCTACATATAATAGAAGAATAATGTATCTCCCACTATCCAACCGTTTAAAGTACACACAATGATCTGATTGACATCTAGTAAAACCATGCTCATGTATAAAACTATCAAACTTTAGATACCATTTTTGGGGAGCTTGCTTGAGCCCATATAGGCTCTTCTTTAACCTACAAACCAATTTCTCCTTACCCTTCACCTCATATCCAAGTGGTTGTTGCATATAAATCTCCTCCTCCAAGTCACCATGGAGAAATTTTGTCTTGACATTAAGTTGCTAATTATAAATCTTCAACAACTAAATTAATACAAAGTAGGAATGGAAGACATATTTACAATGGGGAGAAAATTTCATCAAAATTGATACCTTTCTTTTTTCATACCCCTTCACTACAAGCCTTGTTTTGTACCTTTTGTCGATCTTCATTCTTCTTTCACATGGTAGAACCATTTTTTTGTAGTACTCTTTTCCCAACCATAAATTTGACTAAATCCCATGTTTGGTTCTTCTCCAAGGATTCCATCTCCTCATTCATGCCACGCTCCTACTCCTTAATGGATTCCACCTGCATTACCTCATCAAATCTCTTTGGCTCACCACTATCTGTTAGTAACAAATAATACAAAGAAGGGGAAAATATTTGTGGAGGTCTACTAATACATTGTGACCTTCTTACTGAAAATGGGGTGTCGAGGGATCATTATTTTATTGCTACTCATTTTCTTGAATTTTTGAGAGAGGTGCCGATGTCGACACTAGATTTCATGCTCGGCCTCCGTAACTTTCAACCTGGTACATGTAGGTGGATATTTTCCACCGAGATTTCATTTTTAGGAGCTATATCCTCAACCAATTATTTCTTAGGTGTTTTTCATCTTGTACCTAATCCCTATATATTATATTTTCATGCCTAAAAACAACATCACAACTCCTAATTATCTTAGATTCATCTAGATCCCAAAACCGAAATCCATAATCACCATTGGATCCATAGCCTATGAATGTATAATGTTTGGATTTTGAATCCAATTTATTCATGTTTATTTATTAAAATGAATAAATTCCTCTAAACCAAATAATCTTAAAAATGAAAGGTCTACCTCTTTTTGGTCCAAGCTTCTTTGGGAATTCCTCCATCTAGTGCACTTGAATGCCCATAGTTGATTAAGTATACATAAGTATCTACGACCTCTACCCAAAATAGAAGAGGCAGCTCCATGTGTAATCTCATTGCTGTGAATGCTCCATTATTGTTCTATTCATCCTCTCACTAACACCATTTTGTTGCTAAGTCTAAGAACTATTTTATCTCTAAAAATACCGTTCAAGGAACACTAATCATCAAATTTCTTACTTTGCAATACTCACCACCATTATCGGATCTCAAACATTTCAATTTAAAACCACATTGATTCTTAGTAAGTGCTTTCAATTTCTTAAATGTATCAAAGACATCAGATACTTACATTTAATGAAATATACCCATACCTTCCTTATAGCATCATCTATGAATGTGACATAGTACAAAGAACCACCATGAGATGCAACATGGGCTAGCCCTCACACATTTGTATGAACTAGCTCAAATTTTTATCTTTCTTGGTATTCCCGCCTTGAGATATTTAACTCTACTTTGTTTCCCAAAAATGCAATGCTCACAAAACTCTAAGTCCAATTGCTTCAAACTTGAAAGCTTACCTTTTTCCTGTAGAATTTTCATGGCCTTCTCACTCATATGTCCCAATCTACTATGCCACATGTTGGCATCCTCATCTAAAGTAGACAATATGGTAGAATAATTAGATATATTGTAGTTTCACAAAACAAGGATGGTAGCTTGTGAATTATATTAATGTGAAATCAACCATGTTACAATGAATGGACTGCAATACTTATAGGTATTATATAGTCATGTGTAGACAAAATAAAGGTTGCACAGGTATAACTAAAATTACAACAACTTCCAAAATACATCCGGGAAGCAACAATTAATTTAATACAAATAAATGATAAGTTGGAACTATGCAAAAAATAATCCTATGAATATGGAATAAGACAAATATGGTTTAAAACCCATATAATAATTAATTAATAACAATAATAATTATAAAATGCATAATTAATTATTGCATAATTAATTATAATAACATCCCCCTTAATTTTGCATTGTATCAAGGGATGAGGAGAGGAATTATATGAACAACTCAAACTTCTCATGTAAGTGACTTCGTGAAGATGTTTGCTCATTGTTCAGCTGTTGGAAAAAATTTAAGGTGGATGTTGTGCTTCAACACATGCTCGTGTATGAAATGAACTTGTACCTCAATGTGCTTTATTCTTTCATGAAACACTAGATTGAGAACAATTTTGAGAACACCTTCATTGTCAACATACATGGTGGTCGGTTTGTCCTGTGGTGTTCCAAGTTCTTCGAGTATGTAATGTAGCCAAATCGCTTCATAGACAACTTCTCCTACTGAACGATACTTGGTTTTTATGGAAGAACGAGAAACAAAGTTTCGTTTCTTTCTTCCCTATGATATTGGTCCAAATCCCATAAAAAATAGAAATCCTAAAGTGGATTTTCTATCATCAATGTTACCTACATGATCTGAATCCAAATATCTAGTCAAGAAGAAGTTGTCATTCTTCTTCTTATTTTCTAGACCAAATCCACCAAGATCCTTTGAGATATCTCAAGATGCACCTTGATGCTTTCTAATGACAAAATTTGGGTTCTTGCATGAACTTGGATAGATAGATCACCTGCAAAGTGATATTTTGTCTAGTATAGGTCAAATAAATGAGACTCCCAATCAACTACAAATAGAGAGTGGCACTTACCTCAGTAGATGGATATGAATGAGATAACTGAAATTTTTTCTCCATAGGTGTATCAATTGGTGTGAAATCCATCATCTTGAATTTCTTGAGAATTTTCTTGGTATATTTCATCTAAGAAACAAAAATGTGATTCTCTTTCTGCCATACTTCCAATCCAAGACAATAATGCATCATCCTAAGATCGGTCATGTCGAACGATCGATTAAGATCTTTCTTCGTTGCATTCGATCATCTTCACTAAACTATCAGTGATGAGTAGATCATCGACATGGACAATGCCAATCACAATCTACCCCCCTTGTTTTTGAGGTAGAGATTGGGATTGTATGGATTTCTAACAAATCCATGTCATACAAGATGCTCATCAATCTTAATGTACCATGCCAGGGTGCCTGTTTTAGGCCATATAGAGATTTCCTAAGTTTGCATACCTGCTTTTGAGGCCATATAGAGGTTGATCATCCTAGAGTTTTCAAATCCTTTAGGAAGGCACTTTTTTCGTCCATATGATGGAATTTACTAATGCCTTTGTCCAGAGAAAAGATTTTGTCCCATTTTGATCATGGGAGAAAATGTCTCATCATAGTCAATGCCTTATTTTTTGTGCATATCCCTTTACTACTAGTCTCACTTTATACTCGTTTTGTCCCATCTGCTTTATACTTCATTTTGAATATCCATCTGCATCCAATGGGTTTCTTCCTTGGTGGAAGATCAACAAGCTGCCAAGTGTTATTTTTCATCACTGATTGATATTTAGAATCCATGGCATCTTTCTAAGATTTTTACTGTAGGGATTCCTAGACTATAGAGGGCTCATCAAATTCAATTACTCTATTCATTAAAGAAAAATTAACTTCTTCTCTTGATTTAATGTGAGTCCGTGGTCCATAGGTGGATGTATCCGGTGGAGTATCCATTCTTGCATCTCATAATGTGCTATTACACCACTTGGGCATATGTTGAATTGTTCTCGTGGGTCTTGGTTCTATTAGGATCAACACCATCATCCCCATAATCACTTTCCTCATATGTGGGAACATCAATTTCAATTTTTACAACTAGTGAAGAATCTACATCAGGTGAGTCTTAAGGAGGAGAATATTCTTCCTTCTTCTAAAAAACTCAACATCTCTACTCATGTAGACTTTTTTTGGTCTTTGGATCCATAAATCTAAGAGTCTCTTCACTATACCCAATGAAGATGAGTTTCTGTGACTTCATGTCCAATTTCTTTATGTTCTTCTTGGGTATGTGCATACTTTTTGCACCCAAATACTCTAAGGTGTGCAATAGATGGTTTCCACTTTGACCATGATTCTTGTGTGGTGTAACTCCTTCAAGAGAAAAAATGTGGGCACTCTGTTCAACAAATACACTATTGTCTTTGTATGTCTACCTAGAATGTCTTTGCATGTCGATTCATCGATCATGCATTGCACCATTTCCATGATAGTATGATTTCTTATCTCAACAACACCATTCTGTTGTGGTGTGTGTGGAGGAGGCATTTGTCGATGAATCCCATGAGTTTGTAGATAGTATTTGAACTCATTACTAGTGAATTTCCCCCTTGATCTGAGTGGAGAGTTCTAATGTGATGACCATTTTCATTCTCAATGGCTACTTTGATCTTTTTGAAGGTTTCAAAAGCTTCACTTTTCTTGAAAAGACAAAAAAATCCACATTTTTCTTTAATAGTCATCAACACAAAGCATGGAGTACTTAAATCAAGAATAACTTGGTTACATCGGACCACAAAGATTGGTATGAACCAAATCAAGCTTACCATGAGCTCGATATGTACTCTTTTGGAATGAAGTTCTATGTTGTTTTCCTACTAGGTAGTGAGGACACTTCTTTGTATCCTTCTGAAGAGATGGTATCCCATGTACCATATTGCACCGCGTAGTGTCTCGAGATACTTGAAACTAACATGAAAAAGTCTCTGATGCCACAACTATGTTGAGGTAGAGTTCTTAGCCACAAGTGCATTATCATCTATGTGGAAAAAATCAACTTGGAACATACGTCCCACATTGGAGGCTTTTGTAACTATTTTGAGCCTCTTGATTTATCTTGAATCAAACACATTTTCTTGTGGAATGACTATCAAAGTCAATTTTTAGGTTGTGATCAAGGATTTGACGACTAAAAGTAGATTATTTTTCAACCAGGGACATATAAGATAGATGATAATCTGCATTTGCATGAACCAAGGGGTAGAGAAATGTCCCGAATCCCCTAAATTGTATATTAAGAATCATCTCCCAACGAAACATGATTTTTCGATGGCATGTCCCTCATTGAAGTAAACCAATCTCTGTGGCTGGTCATGTGTCAAGTGGCTCCTGAAACAACATACCATACATCACTAGATGACATGGATGGTTCACTTGATCGAGTAGTATACAAGAAGTCTTCATTATCTAAATGTTCTTCTTACTCAACAATATTTCCTTGTTGATGGGGTCTTCTTTTCCAATTCCCCTTTTTCTACCCCCTTAGTTGTAGTTAGAATTTCCCTTGTGAGATTGTTTGGGGGTCAAGAGTTTCTTGATGAACCTTTCTTATAAGTATTATACCAACAATCTTTTAAGTCATTTCCCATTTTATAGATTAGACATTGCTTTTTTGTTGTTTTTCCTCGTGATCTTGATTCGGATGTTGAGACTTTTGATAGGAATTAGATTTTCCTTTTCCTTTTCCTTTCCATTTTTGATGTGAATAAAGTTCCTTCTCCTCTTCATCATCCTTATTATGCATGGCTTCCTCTTGTTGTAGTAGGTTTACCAATTTGTCAAAACTAACTATCATATTTGACTAGTTTAGTGTTGTTACAAAAATATGGTATGAAGAAGAGAGTGCTCTTAGAAAAATGGGAATGAGAGCATCATATTTGACCACTTCTCCTAGGAGAGAAGTGAATCCTCAACTCTGCAAGTATTCTTAAGAAAGCTTTGATTTTCTCATTATGCTTGAACTTCAATGTGTGTAACTGACTCTACAAATTTGGAATGACATTCTTGTTTTTGGCCTCATACACAGTTCTCAACTTATCCCATGTTTCTTTGGTTGTTTTGGCATCAAAAATGTGTGGTTTCACATCGTCAGACACTCCAAACAAGATTATGAGTTTGGATTTTTGATCCACTCTATTAAACTACCGTTGTTCTATTGTATCATGTAGTTGATCGGTCATAGTACCATCATAGCATGCCAGATCTCTTCAAACTCAAGTTGTGTCTAGATTTTTGTCTTCCATACAACATAGTTGTTTCCTCTCACTAGTTGTGAATTATGAAGAAAACATTTGGGGGCATGGTGCCCATTTTGCAAAAATCACCGATAGGGTTTGGATCTTATCACTCAGGATATAAGGTCTCTAATCTATATACTTATCAATCCAATATACCAAACTTTTATATATACTCGCCCTTCCGATATACCCATGGTACATGGAAGAAGATCTCCTTTGATATACCGATGGTACATGAAAGAGGCATTAACGTATATGAAATAATTCAATATGTGGTACCAAGACAATCATCGAAAGGGATCTATGTGATTATTGACAACGGCTCAAAGAAATATCCTCATACGCACGTAAATTTGATAAATACTGGATAGTTTCTAGTCGATTTACGTTGTGCAATCATTCACAAATGGATGGGATGGCTCATAGTGTGTGCACTTTGACCGGACCTTATTACTCCCGTCGATTTAAAGGGTCGATGCCCGGATGACATTATTGTAGTTATATTAGGCGTTAAGTGCAGTAGAAGTTGTGATGGATTTACCCATAAGTCCTTCCTGAGGAACTATATATACTTAATGCTGCGAATGAGATCTAGGATCTCGTGAGTGTTTCAGAACCATTTTTTTACTATTTTTTATTACAATATTCTACCAATTTTTGAGTAGTTACAATATTTGTGGTTGACTATGCCAACCTTCAAATTAGTAAAATATAATGAAGCATCCCATTACATTAAAAAATTTAGAGAAAATTGAATGGTAGGAAATGTTTTTTTTTTGGGCCCTGGTGGCCTCTAGAGCCCAATACGACCCAAAATGCAAAGAATTGTAAAAAACTAGCTAAAAATGCAATTTTTAGCTATCCCCCTTTGGAAAATGTTTCCTATAATGAAAAAAAAAAAGGTTGAATAGGAGAAATGTTTTTACCCTAAATTAGGGTTTTTCTCACTAAAATTTTTGGAGGCTTGTTTAGTTGTAACTAGTAGTTTAGAGGTGGTGTTCCTGCTAAAATATCCTCTAAATTTGGTGGTTTTCTAAATTTACCTCCAAATTCAAATTGTTTTAAAAAACAAGTTGGGGGTGGGGTTTGAACCCCAAACCTCCCACTTCTAAGTCGATCCTCCTATCCAATTAGGCTCTATGAGCGCTTCACATATGAAATTGAGAAAAATGTATTTAAAATAAAAGAATCTACGACTGTTAAATGAAAACATGGCTGAGTTAGAGAAATTTTGTGGCTTTGAGGATCCACATGTCCTACTATATAGTGGTGGAGGGTTGTTTAGGGTTTCCTCAAAATGAGGATCTAAATCTTAGATTTGCTTTATAAACAACTTCACTTTGATTTTCTATTCAACCGTTTGTTTTGATTGAAGGTTCAGAGGTCTTATTGCTATTTTGTTTGTGCATCCTATAAGTTCATTTTTTTTTTGCTTCACCACAGGAGTGTGAAATTCAACCGAAGCAAGTTTGGAGGTGCAGGATATATGTGGTTATAGGTGTGTTTAGGAGGAGCTCACCATCGATCCAAATGCAACACGGTTTTCCTTGATAAAAAACCAATGTAACTCGAAGCAAAATCAAATCACTTCCTTATTTTTTGCAAGTACATTAAATTTTTTTAGATCACTCGTGAAATATTTGAGCTTGTTCTATGGAGATCGAGGTTAGCTCCATCAAGATGGGACTTAATGCAATGGATCTTGGTTCGTCCTTCAATCTACTTAGTAGGGGTTAGGCTCAACTCTTGACCACTTTGTAGGTTTGCTAGAATGGTATGAAGCTCGGTGGATAAAATACATGACAGAAAATAATGAATGACTATGCAACTCACTAGGAAATGCAACAAAAGCACTTGGTCACTGCAGATCCTAATGAGATGCCTAGTGAAGAGGGAGGGCTCGGCCCATGGATACTAATTCACCAGGGAGCCTTCTAAAAAGAACAAAGATGCTTCGAAACCCAATGTAACTCCAATACACAGACCACTTGGTATCTACATTTAGAATAAGTATCTCCTATTTGACAAGTAGCTAGAATTATCTATAGCTAATACTATGACCAAATGCACCTCTAAATGTAGAGAGAAAACCCTCAAATGGGAATTTTTTTAAAAAAAAATCCTATAGAAAATTTTGCCTAATACATGGTGCACCAAGAAAAAAAAAATTGCATTCTAAACACCTAGAATGAACAGGATGATGTGGGGAGGCAAGGATGGAAATGTGGAAGGTTGTAGGAGGTTGCATGGGCTCTCAATTTTCTATATAATTTCTTCTCCAAACTACTCTATCTCTGCTGCTCTCTCTTTCCACACCTTCACAGTCCATATTCTCACTTTAGTACCAAATGTAGTTTCACAAAATAGGGATGGTAGCCTGTGAATTATATTAATGTGAAATCAACCAAAGGTTATAATGAATGGACTGCAATACTTATAGGTATTGTATAGTCATGTGTAGATAAAAGAAAGGTTACACAAGTAAAACTAAAATTACAATAACTTCCAAAATACATCCAGAAGCAACAATTAATTTAATACAAACAAATGATAAGTTGCAACTATGCAACAAATAATCCTACAACTATGGAATAAGACAAATATGGTTTAAAAACCATATAACAATAATAATTAATTAATAACAATAGTTAAATAATTAATTATAAAATGCATAATTAATTATCCTAACATATATAAGTAGACAAATAAAGAGTGCCTACTTTCTTACCTCGTACCACTACTTGGAAACCTTCCAAGAATCTAAAGTGAATGTTACTCTACAAACTTCACCACCCAACCTATCCTCGCAGAGATGAGAATTCTCCGAGGCTAAGTACATGCCTCACATTTCTCAATATCTATGTATTTCCATTCTATAATTTCAGGTGTACATTTCCCTTCCCAACAATTTTGCATGACTCATCATCACCCAAATAAACTTGTCCAAAATTTCTCTAGACATACTCTTTAAAATAGATCTTATCAGGGGTTGCATGGAAAGAGGCTCCTGAATCTATTACCCAACATTCTACTCTAGTATAAAGAGAAATTATAAGAGCATCCTGAACAATATGACCTATCGAATTTTCCTCTTTAATATCTCCAGGATGGTTTTCTTTATTTCGCTTTTGAACTACCAATCCTTTTTATAATGTCCTCTCTTTCCACAATTTCAGCAAGTAATGCCTCTACTCCTAGATTTGGATCTACCCATATTTGATTTAGATCTCCCATGAGCCTTACTCTTTGATTTCTCCTTGCTCCTCCTTCTACTCTCCATATTCAATTCATTTCAGGTAAGAAAAAAATTCCCCTGTACTTTTCTTGTGCATTTCATCATTTAAAATGATACCGACTACATCTTCAAATTTAAGAGAAGTAGTTGATGTATTACTAATCGTGATTACTAAGTTGTCCCAAATTTTACGGCAAAGAACATAGGAATAATAATGCTATATCCTCCTCATCAAATGGGATATTAACTCTGAATCTACTTGATTTACAATAGTTTAGAAATCATTAAGATGGTTGGATAAAGATCCACCTTTTTGCATTTGTTGATTAAAAAATATTTTCATTAAATAAACTTTATTGGATGCACTAGGTGTTTCACATAAATTAGCTAGGGTTTTCATCAACTCTACCGTACTCTTTGCCTATGATATATTTGAAGCTATGGACGATTCAAGAATCCATCGAATAATACCAAGAGCCATCCTATCGAGAACCTTCCACTCTTCATCAAACATGATTGATGGTTTCACTTCTTCACCTCCCAACAAAGAGGTATAGATCCTTTTGATATAAGTAATCTTCAACCCGTATTTTCCTTTTTTGGTAATTTCGGCCATCAAACTTCTCAACTCTGGACTTATTATCTTCTTCAATGTTACTTCTCCCACTCGAATATAAATCCCTCTTTGAGTATACTTTGCCGAGAAAATAAATATCAAACGTGCTCTAAGACCAAGTTTTAGGATTATACTAGTTGTATGAGATAAATGAGCATGTAATGAATAATGCGAGAAAATGTAAAATAGAAAATAATGCAATAAATCTCAGACACATATTTAACATGGTTCACCCAAAATGGGCCACATCCACCTTAAAACATCCAATCCTTTTATTCATTCCAGGTCAAACTATCTCTCTCACATTGACACTACTAATAGTATGAGCCTCATATAACGACCTTTAAAGATAATAGGGTTTTTATCATTTTGGGGAAAATAGAAAACCACTAGTTAGATCTCATGACCTAATAAGGAATGGTCCAGATTTCACAATGCATAAATACATATAAAATGTGGCTTACGAGGTCGTTGCCCTCAACCCCGCCGGAATGCGTGGCCCCCAAACCCCTTCCAGGGG
This sequence comes from Taxus wallichiana var. yunnanensis, assembly GCA_018340775.1. Classification (NCBI taxonomy): domain Eukaryota; kingdom Viridiplantae; phylum Streptophyta; class Pinopsida; order Cupressales; family Taxaceae; genus Taxus; species Taxus wallichiana. The sequence goes on from CM031239.1 coordinate 487,487,143, forward strand.
CATCCCCACGGATCCCGCAAGACCCCCTTGCAACCCCTATCGCTATCAGGCTCCACAAACAACAATATCCCACTTGGAGAATGATTTTTGTAACACCACCACTATAGTTCTTGCTTGGAATTTTCTTCTAAGCTTGCTTCTTCCACTTCAAGATCAATCTCAAGACCCACAAAAGTTGAATTCAAATCCAAATTCTCCTTTTTCATTTTTTAGTAAACATATCGTATGATTATCATCTATATGAATCTTCACCAACTCAAGATACCCATCATCCTTTGTCATATGAAGTGATATCTTATCCGATTATGTTTGGTTCTGAATGGAAGGTCGAGTTCTTTGCCAAGTGAATTGTACTTTGACTATCACTTGTATAAATTACAATCCCCTTGTTCCTTACCCAACTCCTCCATGAACCTGCTCATCCATAACATTTCCTTACTTTCCTAAGTCACCGTAACATATTATGCCTCTCGTAGTAGATAGGGTAGATACCTTTCAGTAGCTTTGAGATCCAACTCACTACCGCACCACCAATTGTAAACACATATCCAGTAGTCCTCCTCCGATATCCACATCTCTGCCATATTTGTATCCACAAATCCATGTAAATTATAATCTAACCCTTCAAAGCACAAGTGCCTACTACTGGTCCCTCTCAAGTACTGTTTAACCCTTGTAACCCCATCACTTTCGTGATCCACAACTAATATTGTGGAAACATGGTCATTAACTTTACTTTTCACATGTGGTTCAAAGACTAAAATTCACAACTTGTTGAATAACCTTTGCATTCGAGGTGGATAACACTATTCAAACCTCAATATATTTTTCCAATATACGCTCACCTTTCTTAGATCATGAGTCAACTAATAACTTGATTTGCACTTTGATATTTTGTGATAATATGAAGAAAACCTCATCTTACTAGATTGTGCACTCTTTGGAGTTTCTTACGCAAATTTCTCTCCATAATTAATTATTCGACTTCAAACCTTTTTGCAAACATTTTGGGATAAGTTCATAGAGTATATTCCATAATTTCACGAATTTTGGTTCAAATATAAGTGACATTTGACAAAAAAACAAATAAATAACCCTAGTTCAAGGTTATTGTGGCGGGGAAGGACACGAGAGCTACAAAATATAGAATTCTTCCTCAAATTTTATGAATTAGAACAATATAGAGTTCTATAAATAGGTAATGAAGAAAAATATCTCTTCGATGTTTTTGAGAGCTTGAAGATCCATTATTTGTGCACATAGATCACATGTATCTTCAAAATTGCAATGATGATTCTTATTAACCCCTTGACCAAGAGATTTTGGTCTCAATCTTTGAAAAGTTTTGTAATAAGAAATTTTATCATTAACAAACATTAAGGTTGTATCGAAAGAGGGTGATCAACCATTTTTACATTCAACTTCTTAACCAATTACAAATGAAAGCTTCTAGAGGTGAATAATAGTTAGGTATAGTTTGGTAAAAAGAAGTATCTTTGAGTGTGGAGGTAGAATAATTCTATTTCACACATCTTGAAGACTTATTATGACTTTGGAGCATTATTTTACCTTCATGACTGATGTAGATCACATGAAGAAGGATAAACCATCCTAAGTTACCATTTCGTGTGACTTCCATGATCAAGCTTTTCGAGACCTTACTTCTCAAGAACCTCAAGCAACATTTGCAAGTCAATGATCATTATGCATAAAAATTCACACTTGTGATGTATAAACCCTTTTAACTCAACAGATATGATTTTAATGTTTATAATAGACAAATATTGAATAAATATTATACTCGTAGTAGTAACTTATAGGAGAATTAGACAAGTTTCTTAAGTTTAGACTTCTAGAGCAGTATAGAGAGGACAACTACCCATCCACACTTTAACTTTCTAGCCATATTGGATGATAAAACACCTTGAATGTGGCCTTTAGAAAATTTTTGAGCACTTAAGGAATTATCAAGAATAAAAATCATTCATCATACCAAGGACCAAACACATGTCAAAATGAAGAAGAAACACCTCTTTAAAATGATCATAACTTTTAAATACACCTCCATTTGAAAAACCACTTTTGCACATGATTTGTTGGAAAATGTGATCTAAAAAAACTCCTTCTACGATTTATCCGAAGAGGAAACAATATTTTATCATGTCTTTTTAGAAGCTAGGAAACTTAAAATGAGCTTTTTAAAATATCTTGGTTTCATAAAAACTTACACAAATTTCTCAAATGACCTCACAATGACTTTAAATTTTGTGTGAAGTAAAAGGAAACCTTTCTTCATCATATCCCATTATATTTTTGAAATTGATAACTCTGAAATTGTCTAACCCATTTTATTTGCATGCAAGAAAATTTGGTTCCTAATGGGTTATTTTGGATAACTTTTGAATTTTACCTTTAGGCCTTAGAATAAGCTTTATGTTTTCTAAAATATTCCATAGATAACATTAATATTATGGTTCTATAATATCATTGTATTTTCATGACCATTACCATCCTTTCATACCTCATCGTGCCTCAATAAATAAGCCTAAATTGGCTATTTTGAATTGATACTTTCATCAAGGGATATTATATTCATTATAGAATCTTTTTATCATGTTTTCATCATAATATCTTAATTGTACCACATCTATTAAATCCATTCCTTCCATTTCCATGATTCCACTAGACTCTACCTCACTAACCATGCCTACAGTAACACCGAGACCATCCCGAACTTCCTTACTAGGTCTCACTTTCATCGATTTTCCATCAATGCCACTTGACATTAATGAAAAAAAAATGACCAGGGTTCAACATTCTTAGTTCCTAGAATTGGTGACTTTCATCAAGATGCGAGTGACCTCACGCATTGGCACTAATGTCTAGGGGTAAGGTTTTGGCAAAGTGTCTTGTGACAAGAGTTCATTGTGATTAATGTTAGGTTGTTATGATTTATTTAGAATGATGTGCGTCATGCCAATATTTTTATTGTGTTGCTTTATTATGTTATATGCATAGGGATATACACTCTAGAGAGTTTCGGTCAGGACTTCAACTTGAGTAAACTAGTTACTTTGGGGTTGTAGAAAATGGTTGGATATATTGGATTGTGGCCTACAACACATTGTTAGATTAGAGAAGATGCCCCATAATATGCCTATATTGACTACTTTATGTGAGTGATGGTGTGGAGATAATTTCACATTCGGGTTTCTGACATGTTTGATGATGGTGAAAATAGAAGATGTTTATAACATAATGTGGTCTCCTATGCGTTGAGAGAGAGAGAGTAAATTATGATTGTATTGGATGCCTGAGTCAAATGAAGATAGTGCATTGATATTTTTGGGGATTGCATACAAGAAAAGACATATTTTAGTTTGGATATTATTTTGAGATCTAAGGTGTCGTGATTGCATAAATTCATTGCATTTTTCATCAATTCATCATTCGTAGTAGAGCGTGGTGGAGTGGATATTTTGTACATGATATTTGTTGTAGTATAGAGGAGAATGGAAAAGGTATGCATGGGCACGGTGTGTTTTATCTCATTTATACATCCACCGTATAGATTTACACAAGAGGATCATAGTGGTGGGCTAGAGCCCTTACTTTGTACACATGTATGGGAATATGAGCATATTTCTAGATTAAGGCCACTTAATGGACCACAAAGCTGATTGTGCTCAAAAGTGATATTTTTCATGAGGTTCTGGTACGTGAAAATAGAGGATGGGTGAAGGATGGTGTGGAGTTACAATGTGTATGACACAATTTATGGTTAGAGGATCATTTCTAAGGGGTGGATGAGTTATTCCAAGGTGAGTGAGTATCTAGATAGTTTGACATGGCCTACAACATACCTTCAGAGAAATATATATCATGTTGATCTACTAGGGTAGTGAGACAACCAAGGTCAAGGTCAGGCTCGACTAAAGCACAACTAGTGCCGATAGACGATGATGTAGATACAACCATATGACTTATATAGGCTGATCATGTTGGGTGTACTGACATATATAGTTAGTGGTGGGAAACACATCGGGGTGTTTTTATTTCCGAGTGTTTGTGGATGTACCTAGACAACCGATAGTTAGAGGAGTCGAGGGCCAAGAACTTCCCCCAAGGTAGATAATATAGCAATGGCTTCGAGAAGAGGATGAGTATCGTTAATTAATTAATTTTTGTTTTTTTATGTTTTTATGGAATGATATAAATGAGAGATATATAGATGTGTAGATACTAAAATTTGTTATGTGATTACAGGTGATGCTTATTGTTCACTAATTATGGGCACATCCATATGCATGTTGACACAAATGTGCCTCCACATGTGCTCATGTGAGGAGGGATGCTAGAATGGGTGATGTTATTGTGGGTGAGCATGCCCATTTGTTTAAGCTAGTGGAAATAATAAGAGACATGCATGGTTTTTGTTGAGCGAGAAAATGAGGATCGTGTAGAAGAAGACCAATAAATAGAGGTGGTAGGTGCGAGACACTAAAATTAGGTCACACTCCCCTTTGGTCCATCGACAAATAAGCACCCTTCATCACATTCACCTAGTGATGGATCCCTTCACCTTAATAATATTAATTTAATTAAATTAATTCATTATCCTCACCATATTAATTATTTAAATATCTTAATTTAAATAATATCCACACTTACACTTCACCTAGACACCTCATCAAGCCAACTCACCCTAATACCTATTCTTAGTAAGTTTTCATAACTAATTAAGACTTACCAAAACCCTAAAAATCAATGCCTACATTCTCTCTAACCACATTCCCGATGCTTACAAGAAGCTTCTAGTTTAATCCGCAGTTAACGACATGAGATCCGATAAAATCAAGAGGATCTCCTAGTTTAGTAAACCTAGGAAATCCACCGACTAACGCCGATTAGCTCCTAATCCATCACGCGTTAGGCCGGATCTGGCCGCCGCTACCCTTTAACCCCCAAAACAACCTTATTTTCAAGGTTGGAAAAGATTGGAAAAATTTGGAAAACATTGAGATCTTCCTGAGAGATATCACATCTTTTGAGATCGAATTCTAGTGAGAACACACATGCAAGGAAGGAGATCAAGTATTTTCTCCTGCATAGCCACCCCAGCAATGATCTGATCTAACCAAGCAAACAGGAATGCACATATAGCCCATGCAGAAGCTCTCCTACGATTGGTGATCACTTGTAGCCTTCAACCTCTTACCAGCACCCCCATCCCTCACTCACAGGCATCCAGGACCAGAATCCAAGTAAGTAAAACATTCTACTTCTCTAGTTCACTTCATTTTGTCATTATATTATCACCTATTGTTTACCTAGCCACCCATTGACCTCCTTCAACATTCCCCCTCCATATACCCATTAAAATCTCACCAAATCCCTCCCAAATCACCCAATACCTCATCCAATAACCAAAATCCTTTGTGCAATCACAAAGGAGACACCAAACCAATTATGTAGCATCCTGAGACTCCACAACAAATTTCGTAGCACCTAAGTTATGCTCTAACCACCGTTGGTCACCCTTAACCTAGCATCACCACCGTATGTGTTCATACAACCTAACAAGGATCTATCCACCTAATTTTACATCCCCTTAATCACTTGTGACCTACCCGAGATTTTTCAGACCTATAGAGACCCATAACCAACTATTTGACCTTTGATCCTATTCTAACCTAGACTGCTAGACTGGATCTTTCTTATTGTGTTTTAAGTGAGATACCTAAATCATTTCAAATTAAAATAGGATTTACTTCATTTCCCACATTAAATTGTTTAAAATAGTGGACTAACAACCGTCTAGGAAGTATCACATTTCTGGATCTAACACACGCTAGGCGCTTCACTACATATATTGTTTAACTCTTTCGTGGTCTTGCTTTTCATTACAGGTAGTTCCTCCTAGCCAAAAGGAATCTCTCACAATCAGGTTGTGGATTGGAAGTCATACACATGCAACAACCCATCAACCAGCATTAAAACAGTATTCCTCCTACGCTGCGTTACCCTATCTGCTTTTTTCATTAATACTTCAAATAAACGTCTAAGAATCAGTGAAACATTTGGCACTGACTTTGGTGGGACCCATCCGGGGTTCCTTGCAATTTTTCATTCCTAGGAAAATTTGTGTGTTTGTTTCCCTTTTGAAAAGCATACACATTAATTTTCTTCCTTGGTAACCTACCTTTTCTTTCTATTTTCTCTAAAATAAATCTTTCTATTGGTGTCATTAAAAAGAACCATTTCTTCGTGTTTTTCGTATTCAGAGTGAAAGAGCATCCCTCTTCCTCTTCATATTTTTGTGTCATCCAACTTCACACTTTGATTTGGGCTTAAAAATAAGTGCATTGCATTCTAATTTATCGCATTAGCTCACATTAATTGCAGGCAACCTATACGCTGGAAGTCATGACCAACTGATGGTTGACAAACAAAAAAGTAGAAAGCACTTTCTTTCTCTTTCTCTCTCTCTCCGAGTCTTACCAAACCTCACAAAATTGAAAATACACACATTCTTAAACAAAATCTTACCTAGAAGAAGTTGTAGGTGATCACATGATCATGGCACAGTGGGCACCTAGCTCTCTCTTCTGTCGAGTCATACTTCAAAGTGAGGCCCGCCCCCACCATAACATACCTAAAACCTCACCTTTTAGATTTCCTTCTTCATAGGAAGCCATCCTCACCTAAAAATCTATTTCATAATTCATGTGTTAGTCCTTAAATAGTATAAGTTCAACAAACATAATAGAAAAGGCACTCCTAGGATCGCATTTTTCTTAGTGTTTCTGCTTGGCTTGTGTTTTGAGGTGAAAGAGCACATTCTTCATTTTTTTCTTGTTCATCCTTGCACGCTCCTCATCATAGCTAGTGTATTCTAGCTTCACCTGAGTGTGCCTGGACCATATTATCATCATTCTCAAAATTTTGGGTCTGATTCCACATCAAATTTTAATTCACAACCACTATTCTTTCATCATTGTTTCAATTTCACAATAACCATCGTTGGTTACCCTTTGACCATCGTCGGTTATACCCAACCAACGTCGGTTCAGGTCCTTTTGTTAACCTACCCAAAGGGACATTTTTATTCATCTTCTTCCACTTTTCACAGTCCCTATCACTGCCATCATTCCCATTGACATTGTAAAACTCATCAAATTTGGCATACCTGTCAGATTTGACCTCCTACCTTGTTTTTCACTCACTGTCCATTTTCTACGTTGATCTGGCAAATGGTTACCCCTGACCGACGTCAATTTTCCCTAACCAACATTGGTTATCCTGTTTCATTTCCCAACCCACATTTGGTACCTAATACACTTTTACCATCAGATTCACCTGTTCCTACTATTTTTCTGTGTCATTTACAGAGAAGTAGCTCTACCTGATCAGTACTGGTTCACATGGTGTTGACCCAAAAATAAGCAAGCGCACTCGTATTTCACGCCAGTTGTCAACCACTCCCACCTAGTCCTTCACCACCTTCCATTTTATCACTAGCCATGGATCCCATCCAACCTATCACTATCACTACCGGAGATGAGGAGTTTGCACGACTCCTTGACCAAAACCCTGCCGCTTTGTAGTTTTACCTTTCCCATTCATCTACTCGAGATGCCTCGGGTCAATTGATATATGGCATGCCCGTATCTATCCCCCGACTCTCACTCCCACTCCTCCCGCATCGGCCCCTTCTAGCTCTGTGCTGCCTCGCATTTACCTTACCCCCTGTTTTGCAGCTAGGTCCTATACCTGCTATGACCGCCACATCTGCCACCTCCATGGCACCCGCCACATCCACCATACCCTCAACAACTACCCACAACGCAACCTTATCCACCCCTAATGTCTCACACATATCCATAGCTACACTATCACCTCCCCGTGGTCCTTTCCATTCCATAATACTTAGCCCCCATTGCCACTAGGGTTACCACGACCCTTCCACCTCCATATACATACTATCGCCACCTCTTATTTCATCTATTATTCCCTCGTGTACATACCCTTATTTCACTTCCTTCTTCTCAATCAACCAACATCGCAACACCATACACTGAGCGCCACCCTTGTTATATGCCCAAAACCAACCCCCTCATGCTACAGAGGCCCCCAATCATCAGTAACCTAATAACAACCTAATCAAATTGATGTTGGAAAAGATGCAAATGTTGGAGGCATCGGTTTCAGCTCCCTTAACACTCTCACCTATGATGAGATTTGCAACAAACCCATCCACCCATCCATTCCTATCCGCCCATATCCCATGCATTGGGAAATGCCTAAATTCAATCATTTCAATAGAAAAGAAGACCTGCAACAACATTTTGCAATGATTCAAACATGAGTGTTATCTCGATCGCTCACGATGATGCCTTGCTCTTGAGAACCTTTCCCATGTCTCTCGATTTGGACTCGCATTAGATTGGTATAGTGGGTTTCTATACACTCTATATTCTCATTCAATCAGGTAGCCCAAGCATTCTTAGATCATTTCTCTATCAATATCGCAAGAAGGTTACCATGATCGACCTATACTCCACGCGTTAGTATGATGACGAATCTATCACAAATTTTATCACTTGCTGGCATAGCTTGATCAATCAACTCACCTTCCAACTGTCGTAAACACAACTCATTGAGCTCTTCACATGGGATTGTGCTAAAAATATCTCACCAACCTTATAGGTCCAAACCTTCCAAACATTTGATGAAGCATTCACTATGGCACGAAAGTTAGATATTCAGGCCATCGAAGAGAAGAAAATCCAGTTACACAATAAGAATTCGACATTCAAGTCAAATGATACCTCTTCTTCTTCCAAACCACAAACGAATTACTCAAAGGCTAAGGGCACCGCTTAATGTAGTGGTACTTAAGGCTGGCCCAACTCATCCATTAAATTAGGCTACCCCTCATCTAATCTCTCACCTGTCCGGACTTTTCAATTCAGATGAGAGTAGTGGAAATACACCCCAATCGGGGAACCTTACTCTTCTATCTTAGAAAATCTTATCAAAGCCGGGGCCATTACCCTTCCACCTATAAAACCACACATTGGTTTCGACCCTACTTGCCCCATGCCCGCATGGTATAAAGAACATGACTTCTGTAACTATCATCAAGTAAAGGGTCATAGTGACGAAAATTGCATCACTTTCAAAAATATTGTCCAAGAAATGTTCGAGAAAGGCAAGTTAACCATGGATAATCCTAATGCACCTACCAACCAAAACCTACACATCTTCAAGAAACCATTTCCCAATCATGCCCCTTCATTTGATCAAACCGGTGAGACCTCAACTCATGATACTCATACCCGCATGAGGTTCACGCTATTTTTACTGATGTACCTGTCACCTCCCAGTTACCCCATATTCCTTCCATAGAGGAAATCCTAGCCCAAAATCCTCCTTCCACGTTGGAATCCACCACACCTACTCCTCCACCTACAGAGGAACACCTTTCATCTCCTTCATCACCTACGGAGGAGTTTCGCTAACATCGAGACCATTTCACCTTTGGCTTCTCCACTTAGAGAACCGGTACCCACAGTACCTCCTCCACTCATGAGGAGCACCAAGACCTCCTCCACTCATAGAGGAGCACCCATTACCTCCTCCACCCACAGAGGAGCACCCATCATCTCCTCCTCCACCTATAGAGGAGCTCCCATCATCTCCTCCACCTATCATAGACCCAGGTTGAGATACCTTTTTCTCTTGGTGAGCATTCTCCATCAACTACCCAAAATCCTGCAGACCTACTTTAGGCTCTCCTACCCACGGAAGTTGAAGCTAGCCAATTTTCTATCTCTAAGACACATTTTATGGGAATTTCCATTAATTCCTCATTAACTCCACCCACATACGTGTTGTTCTCACATTTGGTGATCACTTAGATTATGTGGATAGAGATTTATTATGGGGGCATCTTCTCGCTTCGGTCTCAACACTGAGATGTAGATGTCACTTCATGATACTTCCACTATCTGCCCAAAAGTATTCAACCAATCGAACTAAACACAACCACCTATATCACAACTCCTTCCACGACACCCATCATAACTTCACATGCACCCTTACCCATAACCCAAACTACATCTAAACCACCACCCACACCTACAACATTTGCCTCGACTAAACCTATTACCACCTTAGGGGTCACCCCTAACCATAAACCTTACTCCACCTATCAAAATGGATTTAGGTACATCCTCAAAATTCAACACCACACCTACTCTGATACTCAAGCAAAAGTACCAAACCCATAGAACTTATACCCTGGCTATGCCAATCACACCTTCACCTATCCCATCTGTCTTAAGACCTCAGCTTCCCAACATGGTCAAGCAACCTCCACCCATCAATAAACCAAAAGCACAACAACCCATTCCTTCCTCACAAACCTCTAACCTACCCAAATGCCCAACACAACTTACACCCACACCTGCAACATCACTACCACCCATACCTCCAATACCTTCAGCAATTCCTTCACTACCCACTACACTTCAATCTCTGTCCCTTACGCCTCCTGCACAACCCGCATCCTCTACCTTCATAGCACCTCTGTTATCCCCATGGGTAATTTGTCCTCTTCCCCCATCTACCTTTCCTTCTAGACCTTGTACACCCATATCACCTTTACCCAAGAAGGTGCAACCCAAAAACAAAACTCCACTACCCCACAATAAGGTAGTCAAAACAACCACACACCCTCCTACTAGTTCATCCACCATACCCATAAATAAACAAACAAAACCGACACCCAAAACCATGCTCAAACTCAAAACCATAGCTCGATCCGCTCCTCCTCTTCCAAAGACCATTCCTCAACAATCAACCACACCTACACCCAAACACACGTTCACTTCCCATTGCGATCCACTAGTAGGGTCCTATGCCAAAATTTTAACCAACCTCCTTGAGACTTTTGTCATCACATTACCGCCACTCAGACCTTACGACCCCCTCAAACCTAAGCCAAAAGGGTTTGATGATACTAAAATTTGCACCTACCATCATGTGCCAGGGCACGATGTGGAGAACTACAAGGCATTAAAAACCGTCCTGATCCAGTTATGTCCTCCGGAAGCCAACTTTGATGACGATGACCTTCTCGACGAGGACCCTACTTCACCGACACCCACTCCCACACTGTCCACTCAACAACCACAAACTCCACCCTCACAGCTCCTAGAGCCACCCCCAAGATTTGAAATTAACATGGTTTGCATCAGAGAACTTGCCACACCACCACCCAAATGTCGTTGTGCCTAGCTCACCTCACAGGGTTTTTCTCCTCCAGTAGGTTTTTTCCTGTCGTGTCATTATACCACTCACCCTACACCTTCTCCATTTTCTAACTCCCCTCAGATCAACATGATACACATCACTACACATTCTCATAAGGATAAAGGTAAAGAAAAGGTGACTGACCCACCAACCAATCCTATACCCAACATACCATCTACACCCATACCTAAAATCACTATCTGCGGCCCCACGTACCCCATTTCTAATGATGTCACACATTGCACCATGCTCAAAAAATTACACCAATATCCCCTTAAAATGTCCTTATATGACCTCATTCAAACCTCGGAATCCCATCATCAAGCTCTCATGGAGGTTCTTCAATCTATTGAGGTTTTACCCAATGACCCTACACCCATAGCCTCCATTATCACACCCCATCATGTATCCTCTCTCACCAAATTACCACCTTCATCTTCACCCCATCCTATTCACCAAGTAGCCTCCCTTAGCTTCTCAAAGGAAGAGATCACGCCACACCAAAACAATGACCTGGACCCAACCCTCTTCATCTTTGTCCACATCGATGACATACAGTATGTTGTGTAATGATTGATGGGGGCACTAGCATTAACATCATTTCATCCCATGCATTCGCTCAAATGTGCATACCTGACAATTGCATGCATAAACATCCTATCATGTTGCATTCATTCAATGACACTATCACCTCTACACTAGGCACCATCATCCTCCGCATTTGGCGTGGGCCCCGCACTGTTCCAGAACTATTCTACGTCTTAGAGGGGGAATTCCAATATAACATGTTGCTTGGTAGACCCTAGATCTATGTCATGGGTTACGTTCCTTCCACTTTGCATCATTATGTAAAGTTTGAACACGAAGGACACACCTATACCATTCCAGCTGATCCATCACCTTTTAAAACATGCAACATGCTTTACCGACCCAATGATGTGCTCATACCCATTAAATCATCTACCTCTGTGACCACCACCGCTTCACCTACACCTCCACTTACCAGTACAGTCGCTACCTCAACCACACATACCTCCTCCATTCCTACCACTACCACAACCTCCACGGCCAACCCATCAGCTTCCTAATCCATTAACTCTACCTCCACATCGACCTCCGACACTTCTTCCATTCATCTACCTACATACCAACCACCGATCCCTTGGAAGGTGTTTTTCAATGCCTCACTCTAGGGAGTACCACCTATAAAGTGTCAACACATTCCTTACTCCACAAGAGTACGGAAGCCTTCACCAACACCCTCGTTATGATCACCGTATAGAGAACGTCTCCGTATGGTCTCCTCACCTTCGTACTAGTCTCACCTATGGGTGACTGATACTACCACATACAACCTGAACCACCATCACAAACTCGCCCATTTTCCGCTGACTTCCAATCACTTACCAATCGTTGCCATTTTACCCACACCTTCTGCACGATGTGCATGGAAGGGTTTTGGTTTTGGATTTTACGAGCAAGGCCGCCATATACTGTCATTCCATGTACCAACCGCACAAAACATAACGACCATAGTGGTATCATCTTTCCGAACCACCTACCAAATAGGAACACATTGAACTCATTAAGGACACTAGCCCTTCTCCACCTTCTTCACCCTCTCCACCATCATCACCACCCTCACCGACGGAGTCGATGGATCCTCAATCTATCCCTCCTTTTTTTTCATAAACACCATTTCCTTGGGGCCTCGACTTATCAACATGAGGATGAGGCCCTTCCACTCTTCCCTTCCTATATCCTGAAATGATCGATGATGATACACCTTCAATTAATGTCATTCAATGTTAGGATGATGACTCTATACTCACCTACCTTGGTGCCGAAGACTCATATATTAATCGGTCGTTACCTTCTGAGATGTAAACCATGTTGAATGAATCAACTATCGAGATCAACATTCATACTCAGGATGACCTAAACATCCTAAAGATCGGTCAATCTTTAGATCTCTTTGAACACGAAGCCATCACTTCTTTCCTCAAAGACCATAACCACACTTTCGCTTGGTCTTATGCAGACATGCCCAGATTGACCCCACCATAGTGGTCCAAAATATTGTAACCATTCCCAATGCCAAACCCATCAAACAAAAACTAAGAAAATGCAACCTCGCATTTCCCTTCTCATCAAAGAAAACTTTAGCACCTTCTTTCCATTTCCTTCATCTTACCCATTGATTATCCTCATTGGATTTCTAACATTTTCCCACTAAGGGACTCCTTATTTGCATGGACTTCCATGACCTCAACCTAGCATGTCCAAAAGATGACTTTCCCTTACTCGGTATTGTCTAATTGGTTGACCTTACCACCGCTGGCCATGAGATGATATCACTCATGGATGGATTCTGGGTTATAACCAAATCCTAATTTCCCTGAGAGATCAACACAATACCTCATTCATCACCCCGGGGACCTTCTGCTATCGAGTCATGCTTTTCGGCCTTAAAAATTTTGGTGCCACATATTAGCGAGGCTATGACTTGCATCTTCCATGACATCATGCATCACATATTGGAAGATTATGTGGACGATATCTTGGCCAAATCTAAGCACCACTCCGAGCACCTTATCGTCCTCAAAACCATTTTTGACCGCCTCATTAAATATTATGTCCGCCTTCAGCCTAAGAAGTGTGTCTTCACGGTTCTCTCAGGAAAGCTCCTGGGATTTATCGTTTCCCTATGTGGTATAGAAGTTGACCCTGCTAAAGTCAAGGCCATTATGGAAATGCCTCCACCCACTAACCTTAAAAAACTCCATAGCCTCGCAAAGGTGAATTTAGTCTATTCACCATTTCATTTCGCAATTATCTCGATTGATGTCAACCATTTCATCATATGCTCAAGAAGGATGTCTCCTTTAAATGGGATGATGACTGGCACAAAGCTTTTGAGGCCCTAAAACAATACCTTATCTAACCACCCGTACTCATTCCACCTAAAGACGATCAACCTTTTACCTATACATCTCAACTACCGATCATTCCTTGGGAGCCATGCTCACTCATCATGCGATGAACAACATAGGAGCAAGTTGTTTATTACATAAGCCATACTCTTTTGGACTATGAAACCAAATACACCCATCCTGAATTTTTGTTCTTAGACTTAGTTTTGTTGCCACCAAACTCCGTCATTACCTACTCAACCAAAAACCTATGTTCCGACCAACACGACCCCTTACACTTCATGTATGCCAAACCTTATAAAAATCAGCATGCCACACGATGGCTTATACTTTTAGCTGATCTTGACCTCAAATTCATTCATCAAAATTATATCAAGGGCCAAGCAATCACCGACCAATTGGCCGATGCACCTATTTTCGAGGATCAACCTCTAATTTTTACTTTCCGGATGAGTCGATTGCTACCCTTTCTGATGGACAAACCCCTTACCAAATGACACTCTTCTTCGATGGTTCCAAGTGTCGGTGTGGGGGTGGGGCTGGTATTATCCTCATTCCCCTTGATGGTGAACCCATAACTTTGTCTTTCATACTAGATTTTGAATGCACCAACAATATTGCCAAATACGAAGCACTCGTACTAGGTCTCCAAGCCGCCTATGCCCTAGATGTCAAATCCATCAACATTTTTGGTGATTCTCAATTCATCGTAAACCAAGTCAATGGTATATACGAATGTCATAACGAGATACTTCAAAAGTATAAACATCATGTAGATGTACTTTTGACCACCTTTGATCGTTACACCCTTCAAACCATCCCACGTTCAACCAACAAATTTATAGATACCATGGCCTGCTTAGCTTCCCAAATACCTACTTCACCCACCAATTCTAAAATATTTGTCACCGTACAATGACTCCAATCACCTTCTTATTTACCTCACAATGTTTACTTCATCAGAACCATCACCTCTGACCCGAGTGACCTTTGGTATAAACAATACTCCGAATACCTTTCTCTCTCCATCTTACCTCCTAATCTCACCCGTAACAGACAACGTGCCTTCCTTAAAAAGGTCTCTCGTTATGTCATCCTGGGGGGACTCCTCTATAAGCATTGCTTTGATGGTATTCTCTTATGATGCCTCACGAGTTCTAAAATTCCTTATACCATTAAGGAAGTTCATGATGACATATGTGGAGGTCACTTCAGTGGTCTTGTTACTAAGCGTATTCTTCACTTGGGCTATTACTGGCCGAACCTTAACTATGATTGTTGCAACTATGTCAAACGTTGTGTAAAATTCCAACAAAATTCCAATCTTCATCATACACCCAGCCATGCCTTACAGGTCACCCGTGACCTTTGGTCCTTCTCTCAATGGGGTTTGGATCTTGTCAAGAAATCAATCCCCATTCTTCCCAACGCCATCAATGGATCATCACTGCTACCGAATACTATACAAAATGGGTGGAACACATACCAAACATCTCCACAAAAGATGAGAAAATATATGAGTTCATTAACCACCATATCATTTGTCACTTTGGTGTTCCTCATCGCCTCATCACTGAAAATGGAAAACAATTCAAAAACAAAACATTGCAAAAACTTTGTGATGCCTTTGGCATTCAGCTTAGTTTCTCATCACCCTATTACCCACAAACCAATGGCCAAGCCAAATCCACTAACAAAACCCTAAACAAGATTACCATGAAAGTGGTCGATGATCTTTGGGAAGGATTGGCATACACACATTCTATTTACCCTATGGGCATACCGCACTAGTATTCGCACTTCCACCGTGACCACACCCTTTTCTCTAGTCTACGGTATGAGACAGTCCCACCTCTCGAATTCCAGATTCCATCACTTCGTGTTTTCTCTCCATGACATGCTCACATGATGATGAATTTCGTTAGGACCATTTAGCATAGTTAGATTTACTAGACGAACATCATCTTAATGCTCTGGATCACCTTCAAGTTTACCAAAAATGTATCAAATGTGCCTATGACAAACATTTCCATGAACGGACCTTCCAAGTCGGTGACCTTGTCTTGAAATAAAATCAACACGTAACCAAAGTAGAAAAAATTAAACAGGGAAAATTTGCTCCTAATTGGCTTGGACCATACATCGTGACCCATACTTATAGATCAGGTGCTTATTGTTTATCTTCACTCGATGGTAAACCCGAACCTGATCCCCTTAACGCCTTGCATCTTTGACCATTCTATTGTTGACTTATCATCCTACCTCACCTTTTGTCTCTTTCCATGCTCATCCCTTGAGCGCTATTCACTTCATACACCTCACCAATGATTAAACAAGAATCATGTGAGTACCCGTCACTTGTTATCTTCTCTTAAATATGTGTACCATGGTGCTACACATAGCATGATTCTCATGGATACTTTTTGTCTACCTTTAGATGAGATCCCATGGTCATTTCACCTTTCCTTTTGAACAAGAGTCCTATCTTCCACCTTGGTCTTGTCCATGACTTCAAATCCCTCACATGGGATATAACTCCTTGAGTCAAACTTCTAATAAAAAGATGACTCCCTCAAAAGGACATCTTCCTCTCTACAATCATTGCTATAAATAGACTACTCCCTCGAAGGACATATATGTAAAGCTTAAAAAAATGAGAGAAGCATTCGAAGCTTCCCGCATTGATTAGCTTCACGAAGACCTCAAGGATTTAAATTTTCTTCATCCCATATAGACTTTCCCGCATCGATCAGTCTATCTCAACTATAAGTCAAAACCACAAACCTATTTAGTCATGGACTTACCCATTATGACCTCGGATCTCTTACCCAAAGAGAATGCTACCTCACACCATATAACAATTAACTACCTTTCACCCTTCTTACCATTCCCACTCCCATTTCCCTCGCCTCAAGGGACTTTTTAGAACTTAGACATTTGGTGATCATGTGAATAATTTTCACCATAGAACAATCAATCATGCAATGTCTTTAGGGTCTTACGTTCATCACCTCCCAAAGGCATGATCTACTCATTATGATCCTACCCAATCGGTGGCTTTCTTTCCCCCTCTTCTCTTTTAAACCGTCTTTGTTTACGTTTTAATTAGCTTATACAAGACTTGGTCCTCGATGCTTACTTTTGGGGTAATATTATTTTTTGCCACAATCAACATCACCTACATCACTTTACCTATAATCCACCCACACCTAACAGATCTAAAACCCACACCATGCCTAAAACCTACTAACTCATTTTCATACCTCATCATATTCTTCCCTAGCTCATGGGAGAACTACATCGGCTTGAGGTCCCCTTTCGCCGAGACTATGTAGGCATTACTCCGAGGGCATGGGGCCCTTGGAGGTTAGCTCGGCCATTCTCTACCCTAAACAATTCATCTTCCATGTTCCTCACACCTCACTTAGTTTCCCTTTTTATCCCAAATTGGAAATTAAATCAAACAAACAACAAGTTACTTCATATTTTAAATCCTTATCACAGCATACATTTATTATGCCTAGGATTTCTTTATCATCACTATGCTTAGATTATACCACATTTCACATATGACCCATATTATCATTCATTGCATAAAATAATGAATCACAACTTCACCTACTTTCTAACTCAACCATGTTTATAACTCGACTCAATCCATGCCTAAACCGACTCGATCGATCCATGCCTATGACTTGATTTGATCCATGCCTAAATCGACTGACTAGATCCATGCCTAAACCGACTTGACTCGATCCATGTGTAACTCGACTCCGACTCAATCCAGGCCTAAATAAACCTGACTCCATCATGCCTAACTCACCTACTTTCCATCCATATCAAAATAACAAATCAAAATCTCATCAACACATCAAAAATACCATGTATCTCATCATATAAATAAATCAATGTGTATCTCAAAAATACATGGCTATCTCATCGTGTCCATCATCTCAAAATCATTGGCATGTAGGCTGATACACAATATAAAATGTCATCAACATGCAGGCCGGTCTCATATATACAACAAAATAATGAAATAATACAAAATATCTTCAGCACGCAGGCCGGTATATGCTCAAAATAGACAAAATCTCTCATACATCCTCACTTTCATTGGCATGTAGGCCGGTATGTGATCAAAAATACAACTATCTCTCAGCAAGAAAGGTAGATATAAATTAAAAAAAGACTATCATACATCAAAAACTAGGTGACCACATATCAGGCATCTCGACGGATGTCCTCCATCTCTCTGTATCGCCTATGCCCTCATCTTCCTAGGTCCCTATTGGCGCCTCAACCGGAGCAGCTCTCCATGTACCGGTAGCCTCTTCCGATTGGTCCTCGAGCTCTTGCGACCTCATGTGCTCTCCAAACTATGAGTGTGGGACCTTCCTCTCATTGGATGCCTGTTGTGCCCGTACTCAAAGCATAGGATATGAAGTGTATCACGCCATCAATCGGTCTGATAATATCTAGCCTCACCTAGGGCATCCCATAACTTGGATAGTTGGCGAAGCACAGTCTATGGTGGTCCCATAGGTCTCGCCCCTATACCACAGTTAGGAAATATATCTTAGTGCTCCATTTGTATGTATGGGTGAATAATAATTACATGTGTAATTATTATTATGGTAAATTAGTGAAAGTACATTTACTATGTAAATGTAAATAGTAAATGTAAAATGTGGTTAGTATGTGGTAAGTTAGTAAGTTAGAATAATAAAACAATTAGTATTGTTTTATTATTATATTGGTGAGAGGTTGAAACCATATGGGTGTATGGTTGTATATGAAGACAAATGTTGTTGTAAGGATTGTTATTTTACATCTCATATATAATGGAGTGTATTGAAATAGTGAATTAATAAAAATATAATATAGAGTTGTTGATTTCAATTATTGTCTGTGTATCTATTTCATGGATTCTTTGTATTAGATCAGATTAATTTCTACATTTGGTATCGAGCGGAGTTAAATCTGTCTCGAAGATGATATCATAACTTTTGTTTCGCGATCTAGGTTTCTCCAAAATTTTGCGTGTGGAACTATCTGTTATACAAGAAGCTACAGTAGAAATTTCAGCAAAACCCTAGTTCACGGTTTGGGAGAAACGAGCAATTTACTATACAGCACATTGATCACATTTGCTATTTTTTGAAGAAATCAGAGAATCAAAGAAGTTAAAGCTCCTGTTGATGATGAAGATGCAAAAGCCATATTATTAAACAGTTTGCCATCCAAGTACAATAATGTTGTCTTTACTCTAGGGCAAATGTCTTCTCAGTCATTAGAGGGCATGATTTCAGCTCTCCTAGCTGAAGAGAAAAGAACTAAAGAAGATGTAGAAGAAGAAACTGCATTGTACCTAAAAAAGAAGTACAAGAATTTCTCCAAAAATAAGGAGGAAATTGAATGTTTTTACTGCAAGAGAAAGGGGCATAAAACTCCATTTTGTAAAAAACGAGCTCGTGATCTTCTAAATGGAACAATCAAAATGGAAGAAGCAAATATGGGCATAGACGATGAATCTGATTATGAGGAAGAACAAGTAAATGAAGACAGTGGCTCTGAAGACTTCTTGTTCTGAGCATGAAACCGGAGGATGGAGGCAATCGGAGGTTGGAGGTCATTCAGCGACCTCTCGCGTCGGTCGCCACGCGACGGGCCCTGCTGCCTGTAGATGGTTTGGTGACATTTTTATGGTGTATTTGCTTTCAGCTTGTGTCGTGTGCTTCTTGTCATAGTTCCAGTATCAGTGTTCGTGATTGAATAAGTGGAAATTTCACATTGAGGGGGGAACATGATCCAATGTTCCATTTCCAGTATGTCAGCTTTTTCTATGTATGTACGAGCAACAGATTTCAGTAGAATTTCCTATGTTATTCCCTGCAGTGAGATAGTGATGAGAGTTGTTGATACTACTGCATCATCATGATATCGTGGTTGTTAGTTATCGGAAAAACTATCCAGAGGTTGGGTCACACACTGTCCTCAAAACCATCTGTTGTGTGGTTGTTGGTTAACCACTTGGAAAACCATCCAGAGGTTGTTGGTATTGTCCTTGAAACCATCCAGATCATGAGCATGCTACGTAGCGGCACGTTGCAGTACAAAGGCAGGTTTTTCCCATGTTCGCACTAAGGGGGGGAATGTTAGGAAATATATCTTAGTGCTCCATTTGTATGTATAGGTGAATAATAATTACATGTGTAATTATTATTATGGTAAATTAGTGAAAGTACATTTACTATGTAAATGTAAATAGTAAATGTAAAATGTGGTTAGTATGTGGTAAGTTAGTAAGTTAGAATAATAAAACAATTAGTATTGTTTTATTATTATATTGGTGAGAGGTTGAAACCATATGGGTGTATGGTTGTATATGAAGACAAATGTTGTTGTAAGGATTGTTATTTTACATCTCCTATATAATGGAGTGTATTGAAATAGTGAATTAATGAAAATATAATATAGAGTTGTTGATTTCAATTATTATCTCAATGTATCTATTTCATGGATTCTTTGTATTAGATCAGATTAATTTCTACAATACCTATCCTACGGGACTCTGCGAAGAACCTGGGACCCGGTCCCAGTGCATGTGATTGTGGTGCCTATGGTGGTGCCCCTACCCTTGTATGCCCGTATCTCGGGCCTGTAAGGCCCCAATATATGCTTGGGATGTGGCCAACTGGCCCTATAAACTTACCACTTGAGCCTGTAAGGCTGTCACCTGACCATCCCCCTCCTCTCCATCTCCATCTCCTCCACCAGCCATCTGGGCTTGCAGACTGGCCACTTGTACCTGTAGCTCTGCTACCTCTACCTCTGAGCCCTCCAGCTATGTCTACAGTATACCCAATTGGGTAATGAGAGTAGCCACCTGCCGTGTAGGGCATCTCTACACACATGATGGTGGCTAGATCCAGGTTACCCTCCCTGTGGGGGTGGTATGGCTCATAACTGAGCCACCCACCACTTCTGTACATGTTTATGCACTGGCACCATCCATCCACCGGTCCTTCGGCTACTCCTCTGCCTTGTGGGCACTTTGTAGGCTATGATAGAGGTAAGGGCCTCTCCACATCATCTCTCCGGTACTTGTGGGAAGGGCGTGGGTATGTCTATACTAGCCCAAATTTCTATCGAGACTCTCTCTCTTTGGGATCATCTCATACTCCCCAACATGGTGACCCTGTATCCATCTCTCTAGTTGGAGCTCGGCTAACTCCTCATGCATATGCCTATATGAGGGAATCCACATATGGCCTCCGGATAATTTCCACTCTAGACAACCCCTCCAGCAAAAATAGGCCACATCATGTGTGGGCCTCTCAGATCGCCGCTCTCCAATAACCGGCACCCATCTCCTGTACCCCACCTACACAAATCTCGTTGGGAATGCATCTTCTCGGGGCATCCCTATAGGCCACACAAAAATATGTTCTCGTATGCACTGATGGTGCGGTAAAAATGTACAACACATGGTGAACTTTGTGCAGCCGCCCATATGCCCACAACTCCTGTGAAGAGCTGCACCAAGAATCTGGTGCCTAGAAAAAGTGGGTCTCATCCACCATCATGTCATGGAGTACCCCAATCGGTGATCGGGAAAACATCCACCTCTCGCATCTTGTATTACATAGCAACACACCGCCTCCATCACGTAACCACTAGCCTCATTTCCTCTAGACGGGATAGGTACATATCTTCATAGCTCAAGCTAGCGCTATGGAATCTCGGGTCGGCCATCCCCTTGCCAAAAATAGTCACAATCATCTCCTCTAAGGCCTCGGAGGAGACAGAGTAGACCTATGTACCTAATATGGGTAGCCAAAGAATCCTCGAACATGTCCTCTATGGTGATAGTAATCTCATCCGTCAGTGCAAGTGGAATGTGTTGGTCACTGAGAATGCCATCTATCGATGAGTGTAACCATCAAATTGGGATAATGGACTACATGTCAATAGTGATGAACCCCACTCAAGATAACTATCTCTGCATGTTGCAGCTCCTCGGGGTAGCTGCACCATGTATCTTGTCATGAGCAAGGCGGAACCCTGCCCCACATATGTGGCTACGCTCTCCCTGCATCATTACGAATAAAACATTAATCTCCATTTATCATATCCATATTTACCAATTATCATTTACCCACACCCTATTTTCACCCTACCTATCTCAACCACCTAGCCCACATCACTTTTTGACCCTTGTTCCCAATAACCCCATTACAGGTTAACCCTTCACCGACTGGTCACCCCTTAATTGGCATCAGTCACCTATTTGGTGATCGATACCGGTTCACCATTACCAACCCTGATCACCCTTACCCGACATCGGTCACTGTTTGATGACCAATACCAGTTTAGCTCCGACCGACGTCGACCAAACTTGACTAATGCCGATCCTTTGTCGCGATAAACCCCATGATTTACCAAAACCTCCCCTTACCCCTTTTACCCACCTACAAATACCTACACTACCCTTGGACCTCCACCCACCCCACCTATCCCATTTATTTCCCTCCCCATTCCTCTTTTTACCTGTTATTCCCCCATTTCAAAATTTAACCCATTCCCACCCACAAAAACAAAACCTAGAAGAAACTAATACAAAGAATATATTAATCCTCTACTCTATCTAATCACATACACCTAGAGTTGGGCACTCACCTCGTCACGATGCCATCATCTAGGTGGCATGTCTCTCTTTGCACTAGTGGCCCGCTCAATCCCTCTCTAGCCTCCTCCATCACCGAATCGGTAGAGGCTGCATGACCTCTACCCAATCAAATGCCTCACACTGATCTTGTGGACCCACTTCTCACCAACCGATCACCCGTCGTTCACACTACCAACTCAATGCTCCGCTCTATCCGAGACACTTTTCTCTCTTTTCTCTCTCTTTTTTCATTTTCTCAAATAGCTAAAAGACAAATGAATAACAAAAAATGTGGATTTTTTGTTTTTATAACAAAACGATATAATCGCGTCATTACCCTTGGCATCGGCCGTGTACCTACCTAACCGTGGTTGGTTGACCTCCTCTTGATATCAATTATCCTTGACCAGCATCGGTCACCCTCACCTGCCCATTCCCCTAAATTTTACCCTTTTACCCTACCCCTATCTCCTTTTTTTTACCTCACCCAACCTTCACCCTGATCATTTACCCCACCCCACCTTTACCCAAACCATTTCCCTCACATTCCCGACCTCATCATTTACTACCTCCCTTTTTCATCCTTTGGGGACTCATTATTTTACCCTACCTTGGCCTTACCCATGTTGTGACCTAGATATTTGGACCTAGACCATCATTTGTCACCTTTGACCTCATGTGTTCGTTATACCTTGTGGCACTTATTACCCTGTGTTGTTGACCTAATGACCTTACCTAGCCTATTGCTATGACCGTTTATCCTGACCCTACCTTTGGTGTACCGAAACATACCTAAACATTCCTACACCTAACCTACGTCGTGTTTCTTGACCATATCCTATACCTTGGATATCGGAATCACTTCAACCTCATTTGGATAAACCTATTGACCTTAGACGATGTAGAGTTTGACTACTCTTCAACCCAGTAGTGTGTTGCAGTTTATACGTGTGCGTGCATTTGACTGTTACTACCTTTGACCTTGACCCATTACCTAGCTTACCCAAGTAGACCTTGCTCCTCTTTCCCCCATTACCCACCTTTCTTTTCATCACATTTACCTTTTATCAAACCACTCACCGATTCTGCCTATTGCCTTGTCAGTTCCTGGTTTGAGGGGGATCACCTTCACCCACACATGGGGTAACCACATCTTATTTTTGTTAGTGTCGCTTAATGATACAAGCTACGCAACAAAAGAGGAAAAATGTAGACACTAAAATTAGGTCACACTCCCTTTAGTGCCTCAACAAATAAGCACCCTTCATCACATTCACCTAGCCATGGCCCCCTTCACCTCAATAATATTAATTTAATTAATTAAATTAAATTAATTACTTATCCTCACATATTTATTATTTAAATATATTAATTTAAATAATATCCACAAATACACTTCACCTAGACACCTCATCAAGCCAACTCACCTAAGAAATATTCTTAGTAAGTTTCCATAACTAACTAAGACTTACCAAAACCCTAAAAATCAATGCCTACATTCTCTCTAACAACATTACCGCATGCTTACAAGAAGCTTCCAATTTAATCTGTGGGTTAATGACACGAGA
>CM031239.1:487511733-487639111 GCA_018340775.1 Taxus wallichiana var. yunnanensis
TTGGTAAATCAAGTTCACTCTACCTCACCTCCCACCAAAATACATTTAAAACATCCAATCTTACCTGTATTACCCCTGTTTGTCCTATGTGTATACCAATGCATAGTTTCTAGTACCAAAACATGTAGAAACAATCAGGTTTCCAAATGTCTTTAGTAACCTTTGCCTTGTTTTGAAAATATCTCCATAATCTGGAAGTGACAACTCGTGAGATTTAGATTTAGTGTGTTGATCATATTTTCCCAAGGTCTTCTCTATAAAATTTGTACAAAATAAGTATTTAGCAAAATTCTTTAATAATGGAGGTTAAAAATAGGTTCTCTTACCTTGGTTGAAAGGCACAACCTAAAATAGTTAGGATCGAGATCACATCCTTTAAGGTGCTACCCACTCCTCTCGATCCCGAGTGCTAAAAATTTCATATAGACCACTTCCCTAGCTACAAAAAAAATATATAATCATCTATCTACCTCGAGTGTCTTTTCAAACCCATGGCGCTTACTCGGCCTTTGAAGCGAGATTAAATTTGGGAACCAACACGCCACGGTGCCGTTGTTTGGGGACTTATTTGAGTTGCTGAGACTATTTGCTGATTCACTGCTAGTTCATATCTATTTAGCCCATCAAGAACACTTCTGGTGCCATTTCGAGGACATAGTGATTGCAGTTCATATTTAGACCCTGGTAAAACACTTCTTATATACTCCAAGTGCCTAGTGTAATTCTTTTAGTTTCTACACCTAGTGCACTAGCTTTCATTGATAGATCTGGGTAAAGAAAGTTCGAGTCTCTCCATTTCTAGTTTCTAGTGTTGACAAACATTTGACAGATCATATTTAGTGCATCTACACAAC
This sequence comes from Taxus wallichiana var. yunnanensis, assembly GCA_018340775.1. Classification (NCBI taxonomy): domain Eukaryota; kingdom Viridiplantae; phylum Streptophyta; class Pinopsida; order Cupressales; family Taxaceae; genus Taxus; species Taxus wallichiana. The sequence goes on from CM031239.1 coordinate 487,512,588, forward strand.
TAAGGTGGAAATCCTTAGTGGCGATCCTGTGATCTAATTATTTAAGAGTACTAGTGTCTTAACCTCTGTCAAGTGAGTTTTGTTGCTAATCTTTGCAAAGCTGGAAGGAAGAAGGTCTTTCTTTGCTAGGGATCCTACTAGGACATTATTTCTAGAGCTAGGAAAAGAAAAATCAGAAGGAAGAAAATCCTGGAGAGCTATTGGAGATCAGCAGACAAGAAAGGGGATCTCCATTGATGAGAGTGATCAGCCTATTATTGAAGACTGCAATTCAAGTGCTTCTGAATCAGGTAGCCTCTTTGTGGAATTGAATTCTCCAACTGGAGAGGGCCTTCATTTGATTTTGAAAAATATTCTTCTCATTTCCCCTATCTTTTTAGAAGTTGATAGGGATTTCAAAGAGACAAGGCCTTTAGGGGATACCCATTTTGAAATTTATACCCCTGTGTTTCAAAGACCTTCTTCCCCTCATCAATTTGTCACCCCTCTAGGGTCACCTCCTCAAAACAACATGGCCTTGCCCCACCCAAACCTCCATTTGTTGTAAATACCTTTGGACCTATAAATTTTGTAGGGATGGCTGGTTATCCAAATGCAGTTCCTCAAGAAGTAAGGAATTTGCCAAAGTTCCAAGGAAACAATGCTATAACTGGTGATCAACATTTAAATATTTTTATCAATATGATGGAATACTTTGAGATTGAACATGAGGATGTGTATATCAAGTTGTTTATCCATACTCTGGAAGAGGATGCAAGGGACTGGTATAAATATTTTCCAGATAACTCTATTGATTCTTGGATTGAGATGAGCAATGCATTTAAATTACAAGTATGGTGATAGAACTAACCCTAGGTTTCTTTTGATAGAATTTGAAAACATCAAAAATAATCCTAATGAGTCAAGTACATGATTTCAACACAAGGTTTAATAAGACCTTGAGGAGATTTCTGTTAGGATAAGGCCATGTGATGAATCATGTTTAATCAAATATTCAGATGCATTTGATAAAAAGGTTGCTTACTACTTGAGGGACAAAAACCTACTAATTTGAGGCAGGCCTTCACTATGGCCTTGAAAATTGAAAACAATATCAAGGAAATTGGAAAGCCTCCAAAAAGGGAGGGTGTAAAGCTGATTAACCAGAAAAACCTCAGACAAGCAAGGCTGCTGATTTGGAAGAAGTTGTGAAGACTTTGGTAGGGGTTGTCAAAGAAATTTCCTACAAACTAGCCTAGGCTGAGAAAGGAATTGGGTAGAGCTCACAAGGTCAACACAAGTAGCAAGGCCAAGACAAGTTCACAAATCACCAAAGATTTGATGATAGAGGTAAGGGACCTGTTGGATTTGGAAATATGAAATCCTAGGCCAAGGAGAATAGGATGGTACCTAATCCTTTGGCTTTGAGTTCTTTGTTGTGGAGGAGACATATGTCATTGATTGGTGTGATAGATGTTTCATGCCCCATGATCCATGTGAGGAAGATCAGCAGGAAGAGGAAGAAGCTGGTGATGATAATGATGATGATGCCTGCATGATGGAGATCCCTACAAGTTCGCCAAGGGAAGCAACTTCAACTGAGGTAATAAGTGCTAGAACTGCTGTTGTTTTTTGGGATTACATCCACTGGGTACCTCTTCTTCCTCCCTCTCATACTTTAGAATTAGAAACTGTACAAGCTTTTGAATTGCCCACTAATGATTTTGAATACTTGAGGGCATTAATGATTGAAAAGTATGATGGAGGAGTTCCTTCAGAAGAAGATAGGTAGCTATTAATGAATGTTGTAGTTTCCCAAGAAAAGGAGCACAATACCATAAGTAAAGCTGCAAGGGGCCACAAGCCAAGTCAAAATTTCCATTGCTTACCAAAGAAACCCCAAAGAAAAATGCATCTGGTAGAGAGCTTGTTTCCCCAAGAAAAACATGTGTTCCTCCCCATGCCCAAACTGAAAAGAATCCCATTCCATCTGATGAATTTTCCAATCTTTCTCCTAGTGCTGCTTTACCCAAATTTTTTCCATATGACATTTCCCAAGTTTTGAGTCAAATCAAAATTCTGTCCCGATTTTGAGTTGGTTAGGATCCTGAGAAAATAAGAGGGCTTTTGAATACTTAGGATTCAAAGAGGAAGAGATCACACAGGATAGAGATGTAAACAAGGTTGGGATTCCCCTTACTGTTGCAGTGTTGGAAAAGCCACAAGTGTTGGAAGAGCTGGGGGAACCACCAGAGGTTTATTTAGGAACTTATTTGGTTAAATCCTAGTTGAATGTGGATCCATTTTTCACTACCTTGGTTATCAAAGACAAGTTGTTACATAATTTATGTTTGATTCTAGAGCTTCATGTAATGTCATGCCTCTTGAGGTCATGAATGAGCTAGGTATCAAAGTAACAACAACATATGGGAAGTGCACTGCCATGGACTCTAGAGAGGTGCCAATGGTGGGATGTGTCAAAGATCTGGTTGTGCAACTTGCATCTTATCCTGGAAGGAACTTAAAACTTGATGTGGTGATTGTTGACTGCCCTACCAAGTGGGGGATGCTATTGTCAAGAAAGTGGGCAGCAAGTGTTGGTGGTAGTGTGCAAATGGACATGTCTTATGCCACTATCCCCATTGAAGGAAACTTGGTGAAATTATATGGAGAGAAGAAGATGATGTACTTGATTGAAGACCCAAACAATGCATCTTATGAAGTTTTGCAAGCAGATGCTGATCTTAACAACTTTGTGAGTTTTGTGGATTTTAGGGAGTATGAAAGTGTTGAAAACAGAGCTCCTAAGTATGTTGTTTTTTCTAGGAATTTGGTCTATGATTCAGCCTTGAAAAATGTTAAAGAATTTGACTTAAACACAATGGAGGAGCTTTAGAGAAAATGGATGGTTTACAAACTGAATAGAGAAGAAAAAGAGGTATATTTCTAGTTGATGAAAACATATCAGAACCTCTTGGCATGGTCATATCCAAGATGGTAGACGCTTGAAATTTTTCCTTGATTATTTTCTCTAAATCAAGGTAAACATCATCTTGTATAGTGTATAGTTTGTTGTTTGTTCCTTGTCTTTTGTGTTTTCACTCATTTTGGTCCTTGGTGACCTATTTTTGCTAGGTTTCTCTATTTGTTTTTGAGAGATGGCTCTGTTTCTACTCTGCAAGCTGACTCCTTTGCCCAATGGATATTTTGGCACTTGGTCTACTTTTGTTCTTGTGGCACTCACAGGAGTGCCCATCCCTGAGTCGGAGCCTGTGTTGGTGCTCAAATTTGTCTCACCCCATTTGTCATTAAAATTCTTTAGATTGCAGCCTCTATTATGTTTTTGTCTCCCTAGGATCAAATGGTGGTTGTCCTGCATTTTACGGTTTGACAGGTGTAATTTCCCGGTCAAAATTACTTCTTGGCATTAGTTGAAAAGTGGCCCTTTCTGGTTGGATGTGCCATTGTGACATGTGGCAGTTTGAAAAGTCAAAGAGGTGGGGAAGCGGACCATCGGAGGAAAATTGGATTTTTTTTTCTTGACATCAAAAGGATTAAAATCTCAAAATGGCCCGCAAGCCTAATAAGGGAAAAGTCAAAGCTTGCTCCAGTCAACGGCAGAGGTGTAGACTCTTGGGGAAATTTGGAAAAAAATTTCTCTTGGGAGAAAAAGGTTAAAAATGAAAAAGGAAGCATTTTCGTTGGGACCCACATTAGAACACATGTGTTAGGCTCATTTCCCAAGGGCGGAGGTGCGGAGCAAAATGGAAATTTTTTCCATTTTTTCAAAAGGTTGTAAAAATTCAAAGGAACCCCGAGCCTGTTTTAAAGTTGAATCTTCCACGTGGATGGCCCAAATTCAAAGTAAAGATCAATGACAATTGTGAGTCTGAATCTGATTTTCCCCATTTTTACTGAAACACACCTGGAAGTGCGAGTCTTCATGATTTCTTGGTATTTCCTACATGCCAAACAAAGAGGGGAGTTAATTTTGATATCTAAGTTTGGTGGGAGAGATCTGGAGACATCTTTCGCCATTAAAATGGTCTGACTATTGGGCTCGATCTGATTTTCCATTTTTCTTCTCCCGAGCACACAAGGAACCAATTTGACAGATTAGGGGTGGAAGTGGTTGGCGAGTTGAAGGAGGAGTGTTCTACCAGATGAAGGAGTTGAATGCTAAGATTTTTGAAGAGATCTGCCCCATGAGTACCGAAAATTTTTACGAGATCGATTCGGGAATCGCGATCGAGATCATGATGAGCACTAGTACATTAAATTTTTGTCTTTTGGGGAAAAAGGGGCTCTGTTGTAAATGTTATAAATGGCACAATTTTTTTGTGTAAATGGTTGGAGTGTTAGAGGTCGAAGAAAATTCCCAAGAGGAAAATTTGACAAAGCCTATCTTTTGAGAAGTCATCGAGAAGCTTGTATATCTCTTTTGTATTAAGTTTGATCATGTCAAGGTGGTTGCAAGTGTATAACCATTGACAAGCTTTGAGATTGTTCTAGAAACTTTCCCCTACTGATAAATTTAATCAAAATCGAGTTATTCTATGTTGATCTTGAGCAAAATGTGTCTATTTCATCTCTAAATGTATGCGAGTAGTTTTTCTTGTTTTTGTTGCAATCTTGTATTAAAAATATGATTCAATCACACAGGTCTCAATCCTTGTGACAGTTTAGTGGCATTTGCAATTTCATTTCTCAAGAGATCTTTCATCTGGGAGTGAAATAAATGATTTAAAATCACTTTTCTTTCATCTTGTTTGACAAAGATTATCGTAAGCCTCTGGGTGTACCTCAAGTGTGATTTGGCTTAGATCTTGATGCTTTGTTGGGTTTTCTAACTCGATCTTTCATGTTAGAATCTTATAGATTGTATGAAAAAGTGCTAATCTAGGCCTCCATTGAAGCACATATTCTAGTTAAAGAAACATTTTAGCTATTATGTGGCATTCTGTTGGTTTAGTTTTCCATTTTATAAAAGCTCTCAAGGATTTGGTAAATCAAGTTCACTCTGCCTCACCTCCCACCAAAATCCATTTAAAACATCCAATCTTACCCGTATTACCCTTTTTGTCATGTGTGTATACCAATGCATAGTTTCTAGTACCAAAACATGTAGAAACAATCAGGTTTCCAAATGTCTTTAGTAACCTTTTCCTTGTTTTGAAAATATCTCCATAATCTGGAAGTGACAACTCGTGAGAGTCAGATTTGGTGTGTTGATCATATTTTCCCAAGGTCTTCTCTATAAAATTTGTACAAAAGAAGGATTTACCAACATTCTTCAATAATGGAGGTTACAAAATAGGTTCTCTTACCTTGGTTGAAAGGCACAACCTAAAATAGTTAGGATCAGATCACATCCTTTTAAGGTGCTACCCACTCCTCTCAGAGCCTGAGTGCTAAAAGGTCAGATAGACTACTTCCCCAGCTACAAAATGACATATATAATCATCTATCTTCCTCTAAGTGTCTTGTCAAACCCATGATGCTACTTGGCCTTTGAAGGAGATTAAATTTGGCTATAACCAACACACATGCACAAAAAGTCTCCCACTTTCCCTAAATGGAAAACTATAAATAGGACTAGACCCTCTCTCATTTCATTAGAACACTTCTCCTCTCTAGGATAAAATATAGTATTATTGTTAGGATTAGAGTTTTTTCTTCATTATTATATTTAGCTAATATTGCATTTTCTTTGCTATTACACTACACTCATAAGCATTGAGTAAATGGGAAGAACCATTGGCCTTGAAGCCATTAATGGTGATATCCAATTCTCATAATCATAAAATTGATTACTTAGAATCTACCTAGGTTCATTTTAAAGCTTTCAAGAGTAGAGGATTACAAAATATGTTAAATTTGCTTGTTTCTTTTAAGATTAATTTATGAAAAGTGATGAATCCTTGTTTATCTCTTTTCGATGGTCCATTGACTAGTTTTTCTAAGATTTTGAGGCCTCTTGAGTGTTCTTACCCCATGTTCATAGCTTTAACAAACTTTTCATTGCACACATTTGGCACGCCGATGGGACATACTCCATTGTCCTCTAGGAGCCTTTTTCCAAGATTTTAAGTTCACTTTCATGCTTTCTAGGAGAAACAACTTGTTATTTACTTGATTTAATTTTTTAAGTAAGCTAAATCATCCTTGTTCATGCATATTTTGTGGGTTTAAACTAGAAATAGGTTTCTTTGACTAACAATTAACTTGTTTGATTATTGAAAATTTTCATTTCGTGAATTTTTCAAGTTTTTCAAGTAAGGTGTGTCCGGAGAGGGGAGTGTCTCCTTTGAAACCCTATTGTACCCATCGAATCGGGCTGCACTAAACTGTCTGGTCATATTTTTCATTGACAAGTCATTTACAAAGGGCCACGTACTTTTTGAACTTTGTAGGCGTCATTGTTGACTATCAGGCGTACTTGTGCCTCTAGATGCACAAGTGTATTTTCACATACTTTATTGATTTTCATTTTGTCTTGCAAGCGTATTTGTTGAACTATAGGCATCTCCATTGAAACCCTAATGTACCTATATTCAGGCCCGCATAGGTGTTAGACCCCACTATCAAAACTTACAACCACACATCCATGTTTGTTTGGGCATGTATCCATTGGATAGGCGTGCATGTGTCATTCACACATAGGTGTCTGAGTTAAAAATTAATTTTTTCTCTTCAAGTTGTAAGATCATTTTTTTGATTTTTCTAGTTGTTTACAGGCTCTAACAAGTGATTATAGGTTTCTTTTGGGTTATTTAACTAACATAGTTTAAGTGTTTCATTTTCTTAGCTAGAAAGATATTTTTGAAGTGTGTATGCTCTCTCCTCACACCTTCTAGGTGATCTTGGGATCAAAAACACTTCTAAAAACCTTCTTGTCACTTTCGAAAACACTTATTTTATGTTTCCTAAATTGGATTAACCTTTCAAAATTGGTTAAAATGAAATCTACATTTTTCAAAGCACACTTAAAGTATTTTCCATAAAAACCTTGTTTTAGCAGAGTTTCCGCGTTGTGCATGCTCTTCCTTCATGCCTTTTAGTGATATTAGGAATCAATAACAACATGGAAACTCTCTTTCTTGATATCATTATCTATGGTGGAAGAATACTAACTCCTTACATGTAGGGCCTAATGCTTGTCGAATAAAGGAGTTGTGAAAACAAATATTCTAATACACGTTTTCATACAATTTTCCAAATGATATGCTACTTAAACCACATTAAGCTAAGAAAGATAAAAACAAACCACTTTGCATCACACTTTGTATTACATGTTTGTAAAAGGATACATCCCTATCCACTCAAATAGAACATAACCCCTTATCATAATGCCTTAAGCTACAAAAATGGGGGTGGTTATAGAAACCTACTGATTATCCACCATTGAGTAACCTCGTTGATGAAATAGGAAGTGCTCCAACTTACCCACTTGAATAGATTTTACATTGCAAGTTAGAGTCAAAGTTTTTTGTATCACGACCCCAATCAGGATACAAATGAACACACTAGTTTCTCATTGTATTAGAAGGGGGTAAAGTAAAGCCGAGATACTCCTAAATTAGTCAGTGTGAATCTTTCGGTAAATTAAGCTCGCATTTAGAAAACTTATGACACCTAGTTGAGTGAACTGTTTTAGGAAAGCCATTTCTTCTTGGAGCCCACTTTACTAGTCCATTATTGTGTCTTGGCCATCATGAAGTGATAACTTACTTGGATTCAAAGCCTTATTTTTCGAACATGGTAATGAATCCACTTAAGTTTGATCTAAGTGTCACTCATCACAAGATTTATGACATATAAATTAGCTTAGTTTCTTTACCACTTAGGATGAGGTGAAACTCTTCCCAAGTGACACTTAGTTTATTTCCACCTCATTTGATCTATACCTTTTCATTCTTGTTGCCCATTTAGGACAAGATAAGGCATCTTTTGGGAGTGTTGTCATAGATAGTGTTCACCACTTTTTTATCTCTTTACGCTCATCCATGTTTACCGCTGAGTTGTTAAACATCTAAAGTCTATGGATGCATCCTTATATCTTTTATGGCCATTTGATATTGATTTCAAGATCATCATGATAGCTAGGATTGATTCATCATTTGATTTCCCTAAGATGTGTTACCTTGTTTGCATTGTCTTGACATGATTAAAATACTTACGTCATGTTTCTCGTAAACATGATCTAAGTGTCCTCATTGTGTTATTACGTTGCCCACATTTTATCACATCCTTAGTATACTTTGATTTAGTTTTACTTCAAACATTTTCCAAAATATTGAAGAGTGTCACTTACTTTGTTTGTGTCATTTCGATACCACTTTGGCACTAATATCTCACTTCTTCATGAAGCTTGATTAATGTTTCCAATTGGTGTGATTATGTAGCTTACATTTTAATACTCACCTTTTACATTTACACCTTATTGGTTGCTAAAATCATTGTGGCACCCTTTGATTGGGAGTCACGTTTTCCCTTTGTTAATATTTATGCCTTGTTCATTATGAGCTTGGCATAAGTATTGACATTGTTTTGATCATATTTGCATTGAACTATCATTTTGCACACACATTTTACATAGGGAGTATTTCCTTATTGATTGGATTTGTGTTTTACACTTGCATGATTGTTCCTTGTGATCATTAATCGGTAAATATTTTTTTGTAAGACAAATCCTTTTTGATCTCACCGAGGTTACGTCATCACAATGTATATTTTCCTTAGACCTTCTTCAGAAGATCACGCACACATATCCATACTTACAAAATTTCTAGTTGGCTGTCATTGTGTTGCCCAAATCGACATGGAACTTTCTTCACTTTGAAGGAATCTAACCCCACTATCTAGTCTGAGAATTGTTATCTAAATGACACCAAAAATGATTGACTATCACATGGTTCATCACACTTCCAATAATATGGAACCTAGGTTTAAGAATTCACATAAAAAGAGGCCTTGTTATCTCAATTTTCACCCCTTAGAAAAATTGGATCAAACACGACCTCATGCAGAAAGAAATTCAAAAAAATGGTTCCATCGTACAAGCCCATGTTTCAAATCCAACGGGAAGGTTCTATAATGGAGTAGTAGGGTTGGTGAAGAAGAGAACAATGTCAAATAAACTAGAGGATCAAAGGAAAAGAAACGAAAAGGTTCTAGGTTTTGCAAATGGTTTGTAACGAGCCCCAAAATTGGCTAAGTATGGAGGAGACAACGGAAGTTGCCAAGTGTCCAAACAACACGCACCTCCAAAGATTAAATCCAAAAGTAGAGACCCAAACAAGTGCCAAGCCTCCAGTGTCTAGAACCCCAAAAGTTGCACCAGCCATTGAAAATTCTTTGACTTAAGCGGAAGGTGCCAAGTGTCGGCTTAGCGTAATTTCAAGATGGGAGCCCAAGGTGGAGACTCAAACTTGCGCCAACCCTCCACGTGGCCAATGGTCAATAAAGGTCAAATCCAAAAGTGAGAGTAGGCCCAAAAATGACTAAGTATAGAGAACTAGTGGAAGCCTCCACGTGTCTCAATGACACAACTTCAAAAGGAAAGTCTGGAGGTAGTCCCCAAAACGAGTGTGGGCTTCATTGCATGTCCTAGATCAAAAAAGGGATAGAGTCGGGGTTGAATAGTCAAAGCAGAGGCAGGCTAGTGGAGGAAGCCAAGTGTTAGCTTGAACTATTTCAAGAGTAAAATTTGGGGTAGGTTTCCAAACAAGCGCCAAACCGCCACGTGTCCAGGATTAGACTTTTGGCCCCTGCCAAGCAAAGAGACTCAGGAAAAATACAAAGGAACCCAAGGAGCTCACAGAAGCCGCCACGTGTCAATCTAGCACAATTTCAAAAGCAAAAGGTAGGGGTTGAATCTCGGGAAGCACGAGGCCACCACGTGGACCCTGTATGGACAAACTTTAAATATTGTGCTCCTGCAACCCTAATATTCAAATGGCCATATATTTTGACTGGAAACTCATATTTGGGTGGGAGAAGAATTTTTGGAAACATCTCAACACCCTCTATGCCATGGAAACATAAAATATCATTTTTAACAAGATTTGGTGGGTGAAAAATGGGAAAACATCTTATAGGACATTAATATTGAATCCAATTTCTTCAACTACCGAGATCTCGATTCGATTCGATCCACCGTTTCTTCCTTCTTAGTAGTCGGAGGAACCAAAATCGACATATTGTGGGTGGATTTGAGGGGGCATTGATTGATAGTGGTTGAACTTTAAAATTAGGTTTTAATGCATCACAAAGGTGGTTGAAGCAGGATTTGAATTCTTCCCTCCTCTCTCTCTTATTCTTCCTATATATTATAAAGGAGGGGCATATTCAAATGGTTGGTCATTGTTTCTCCTTCCCCCCTCTCTCTTTCTTCCTTAGGGTAGAATGCAGAGTCTAAGCCTCCTCCCATGGATCTGTAATGGTGTTTTCTTGCCTCTTTCCCACTGATGATGTACCGTGTAACATTTTGGAGCAATAAAATCTTTCGTGATGCATTTGTCCATCCTTGGATTATTTTGTTGTCTCTTCTTACCTCTCATCATTACAAGGTATACTATGCATACTATGATGTTTTTTACAGGTTCTAGGAGTTGTGCTTAATGGGTTTTGAAGTGGTGTTCTATGTGAAATCTATCTCTGGTCCGTGGTGCATTCTATCCACCCTCTCCTCTACTCACCTCTCTCCACTTCAGGTAGTTGGATATGTGATTCAACCACTTCCTTTTCTGGTGTATCACCACTTAGTGTAGGCTATTTCACCCTCTCTCCTTCTCCATGTCCCCTTGGAAAGGTTAGATTAGGTTAGAATAGGTGTTGTTTGCACTGGAGTAGCTTGTGGTAGGTAGATTAGGAAGCAAGAATCAACTTTCTCCAGAGGTCCATCTCAATTTTTACAAGTCCCACAACTTGAGAGATGGTCCCATGTTGTGCAATCACACCGGATGCCCCACTTCACAACCGAGCCATTCAAGGGTGTTGTGATTTTACACTAATAGTTTTGGCACACCGGTGGGACACTAAGGTTAGATTTTCCATCTTTCCAAGGTGTCTCATTACAACAACAAATCATAAGCCACCGTGTGACCACACTAACAGTTTTGGCACACAGTGGGACAAGTCTGAAGCACCTTACCACTTCATCTTAGCAGGTTGGTGTGTTCCTATTAAGGTTTAGCCTTTTGAGGCACATGTAAGCACATCTGGTGACTCCATTTGGTCAATAACCCATTCTCTGGAGTTGTAGACCTTTTCCATCCATTTCACTCATTTTCATCCATTTTCTTCTTCCATCTCTTTCATTTTCTCCCATTCCATGAAGTTGTGTAATCATGACTTCATTCCCTTCATGGAACTCACACTTATAACAACAATGCAGTTCACCTCCAATGCATTTCCCAACTCCTCCAAATCAGCATTATAATCAGATCCAGGACCATTATGCTTACCCATATGAGTAGGGTCAAAGTCAGTTTGGCCATAGAGCTTATCAAGAATAAGGGGATGCATACAATGGTGACAACTATGTGGAGAATGCTAGTTTACTTGGAGAAGATTCAAAAAATGGAGGTTGACATGGTTAGTCAAGGGCCATAGCACAAATGAAGGCATTCAAGATTGGTTATAGGGCATCTTTTCCATGGGAAGGCCCTTTTCAAGACATTATAGCCCTCAGGAGAAGCTTGACTTCATGGTTGAAGTTCTTCCTTAGCTTACATAGTGGATTGAGAACATTGAGGCTTATGAGCAAAGTGCAAAACAACCTTGTCAATGGGTAAGTCAATCACCAACTCCTTGTCCTTCATTTTCTCTTTCTCAAACTTTATCATTTCAGCAATGTCAAGAGTCAAGCCCCTCAGTTGCTTGCCCCAAGTGTTGATTTCTCTTCTCCATCTCCTGATCTTCCACCCCATTTCAATTCTTCTCCCCTTTTCTTTCCCAAGTAGTCATTCCCTCCAAAGAAAAAATGAATTCCACCTCCCTCCCACCATAAAAATTACAAATCTGGTTGAACCCCAACCTATCACTCCTCTTGCTTTCCCAAGTCCATGTTGGGAAGATACTCAAGAATCCAATCAAGAACAACAAGAGGAGGAGCCCAACAGAGAAGAAATGATGGAAAATATGAAGAGTTGGGCTGCCAAATTTGGGTTTACAAAGATCCCCTTGATGGTCAAGCCAATAGAGGAGGTCAGCATTGAGGAGCCAGTGGTGGCTGAGGCTGAGTTTGCAGCAGAAGAAGAACAAGAACAAGAAGAAGAAGATCACGATTTGTTTTCTCTAAATGAAGTGTCCATGATGGAACTTTTTTGAAGAGGATGCTTGATCTCGATCCAAGCTGCGCACAACCAATTGAAGAGGAAGAACAATCAACTCCAAGTACCATTGAAGAGGAATAGATGGGAGATATCAAATCAGAGTTGAAAGCCACTCAATGAAGAAAGCATCATTGAAGATTTTTTTCTTTCATTCAAGGGCTGATTTGATTGATGAACCCATGATGGAGGAGGACCATACAGTTTTAGAGGCTCCAAGTGCGGAGAAAGCCACAGAAGAACCTTCAATTCTTCCTCCCACTTCATCCCCTTCAAGCTCTAATGTTGAAGAAGAGTTTGAACTTTCAAACTTCATGTTTGAGGAAGAGGGAAACCATGGTGAGCAAGTTTCAAATCAGGAGGACACCATGGAGGAGGTAGAGCACCTACAACAGGACAACAAGGAGGCAGACTATCTATCTGACTTAGAGGATTGCTTTGATGGAGAAGAGCCCATGAATATCACATCATTTTCTCCTACATCTTCCACATTCCAAGCATATGAGCCTACTACCATGGAGGAGAACATTCAAGTGCAAAGTCCTGCTCTTCATTACAACCCTCTGGAACCAAGGTTGGAAGATATGAATCTTCCATATTCTTCACAGGAGAAGGAAAGAAAAGGCAAGAGGATGTCATCATATCTCTCACACCATCCATCCAAGAAGGTCCACAAAAATACTCCATTTTTGGAGTTAAATTTAGAGAAATGGGCACATTCAAAGGATCAGACCATGCCCAATCAGGTACTTGGCTTCATTGGAGCCAAGAGAGAATCCAGAACTAGTCATGCCCACTTTAGGGCATGAGGATGAGTATCAAAGTACCAAGGGTCACCATCAGCACCTCCAGGAGTCCAATACCAATCAACTTGAGGAGGTATTTTTGGTTGATGTAGATACCTTGATGATTTGGGTGGAGGATTGGCTTATTGTTAGTTTTTCACTCATACAAGCAGCCATATTTAGTGTCAAATAATTTGCATGGTTACCCCTCTTTAGAAAGGGAAGTTACTTCTCCCTGCCAGTTGCAGGATTTGTTTGAGTCCCTCTTCTCTCTGGTTAGTGTAGGATTAGGTTTAGGTTTGCTTTCAGTAGAAGAAGTTCTTGTGCACACTCTGCATGTCTCATTTGAGGCAAGCATGCATGTATTTTGTCTTTGTAAATAAGTTTTGTTCACATGGCGAAGACCCATAGTTGTATGTAATAGTTGCTAATTTCAAAATAAAAAAATGCAGAGCAACTAATTTTTTTTTAAAAAATCCATTTCAAGACAGCTTAGGGTCAAGTGCAAGTAGTCGGGCTCGCAAACGAGCTCGGGATCATATTTTCAAAGAAAAAGGATCAGTATCAGGCTATCATTCATGACTCCATGCCCAATGGATGCTTCAAGGCCACTGGTCCCTTCATCTAGTAGGAAGATGTCCCCTATGAGTCACCAATTGTTATCTCAATTTTTCCCCCCTAGAAAAATTGGATAAAACCACGACCCCGTGCGGGAAGAAATTCAAAAAATAGTTCCATAAATGCGATTTGAGCCCATGTTTCAAATCCAATAGATAGGTTCTATAAAGGAGTAGCAGGGTCGGGAAGGAGAGAACAATGCAAAAGAAACTAGAGGCTCAAAGGAAAAGAAACGGTTAAGGTTCAAAGTCTTTGGCTTCGCAAATGGTTCAGAATGAGCCCCAAAATTGGCTAAGTATGGAGGAGACAAGCGAGAAGCTGCCAATTGTCCAAATGATGCACCTCCAAATATTAAATCTAAAAGCAAAGACCCAGAAAAGTGCTAGAATTCCACATGTCCAGAACCCCAAAAGTTGCACCGGCCGTTGAAAATTATTTGACTCAGTGGAAGGTGCCAAGTGTTGGCTCAACGTAATTTCAAGATGGGAGCCCAAGGTGGAAAATCAAACTTGCACTAGCCCTCCATGTGGACAATGGTCAATAAAGGTCAAATCCAAAAGTGAGAGTGGGCCCAAAATGACTAAGTATAGAGAACCAATAGAAGCCTCCATGTGTCTCAATGGCGCAATTTCAAAAGGAAAGTCTTGAGGCAGTCCCCAAATGAGCGCGAGCTCACCACGTGTCCCAGGTCCAAAAAAAGGGACAGAGTTGGGGTTGAATAGTCAAAGAAGAGGTAGGCTAGTGGAGGAAGCCAAGTGTCAGCTCATGTGCTATTTCAAGAGTAAAATTTGGGGTGGGTTTCCAAACAAGCGCCAAGCCGCCACGTGTCCAGGGTCAGACTTTTGGCCCGCCAAGCAAAGAGACTCAAGAAAAATACAAAGGAACCCAAGGAGCTCGTAGAAGCCACCATGTGTCAATATAGCATAATTTTAGAAGTGAAAGGTAGGGGCTAAATCTCCAAGAAGCATAAGGCTGCCATGTGGACCCTGTATGGATAGACTCTTTAAATATTGCGCTCCCACAACCCTAATATTCAAATGGCCATATCTTTTGACTGGAAAATCAGATTTGGGTGGGAGAAGACTTTTTGGAAACATCTCAACACCCTCTACTTCATGGAAACATAAAATATCATTTTTAATATGCTTTGGTGGGTGAAAATGGGAAAAAATATTCTAGGCCATTAATACTAAATTTGATTTCTTCAACTACTAGATCTAATTCAATTACATATACATCGTTCTTTCCTTCTTAGTAATGAGGGAACCAAAATTGATAGATTGTTGGAGGATTTGAGGGGGAATTGATTGATGGTGGTTGAGATTTCAAAATTAGGATTCAATGCATCATAGAGTGGTTGAAGTAGGATTTGAATTCTTCCCTCCTCTCTCTCTTATTCTTCCTATATATTGTAAAGAAGGGGCATATTCAAACAGGTTGGTCATTTTTCTCCTATGACCCCCTCTCTCTTTCTTCCTTAGGGTAGAATGTGGAGTCTAAGCCTCCTCCCATGGCTTTGTAATGGCATTTTCTTACCTCTTTCCCACTGATGATGTACCGTGTAACATTTTGGAGCAATAAAATTTGTTTCGTGATGCATCTGTCCATCCTTGGCTTATTTTGTTGTCTCTTCTTACCTCTCATTGTTTTAGGGTATACTGTGCATACTCTGATGTTTGTTGCAGGTTCTGGGAGCTGTGCTTAATGGGTTTTGAAGTGGTGTTCTGTGTGAAATCTATCTCTGGTCCGTGGTGCATTCTTGTCCACCCTCTCCTCTGCTCACCTCTCTCCACTTCAGCAGTCAGATTTGTGATTCAACCACTTCTTTTCTCGGTGTATCACCGCTTAGTGTAGGATTTTTCACCCTCTCTCCTTCTCCCTATCCCCTTGGAAAGGTTAGATTAGGTTAGAATAGGTTTTTCCTGCACTAGAGTAGCTTGTGGTAGGTAGTTTAGGAAGCAAGAACCGGCTTTCTCTGGAGGTACATCTCAAGTTTTTCAAGTCCCACAGCTTGAGAGATGGTCCCATGTTGTGCAATCACACTGGATGCCCCACTTCACAACCGGACCATTCAAGGGTGCTATGCTTTTACACAAATAGGCCCATTACGAATAAACCTCATTTTGTTATTCACGCTAGAGGGCCCGTTCGAGAACCCTGTTCCCCACCTTTAGCTCATAGTCGGTGGTATAGTTTGGATGCTTGTTATCTAAATTATTATACGAGTTCTCCCCACTCTTATTCTTATTCAAAACCAAGCTATTGTTCGATTCCTACTCTTCTTTTGAAGATTCAGACCCCAACTATAATTTAGATACGTATAGATCAAATCCCGAATCATGATCCTCGCTTCCTTCACAAGAACTTTATTCCAAATCACCTCAATGACGTCTTCCTCCTTTGAAGACTTGTGTGACTCCAAGTTCCATTGATTGAACATATAATTTGTCTCTTGAGTCATGGCCCTCCTTCCTTCGCATGATCTCCTTCATCGAGTTACCTTGACGACACCTTCCTCTATCAAAGGGTTCCACGACTCAGATTCCCTCTAGTCAATTATCCATTTTTACTCCTACTTCGCAACTTGATGCATGACTATGCAATCCTACTTTCCAACCTACATTACGTCATCTTCTAGAAAAATAGCCTAGGTCCAAATCCAAATCATACATTCATGATACACCTACCTCTAATTATACTTCATTTCTCAAGTCATCTTCTTCTATTAATTAGGATCCAATTCCTCTTTGGCCTCTAAGTCATTTCGATCATACCTTATCGTATCTTCATCAATATTCTAAAGATCAATGTCTGCGACCACGTTGAACCATTAGAAAGAAGCCATGTGCTAAGATATCTTTTCAAAGCACTATCAAAACTCTTTGTGGGAGTGATAAGGTCAAGCCTTCCCCTCATCTACATCATGAACATCTTCATCTTCTTTTGTCAATCTATTTTCCCCGCTTATCGGACCCGTCTCTTCTTATTAGCACCCTATGGTCAAAGAACAACAACATCTACTGATTGATTTATCTCAGGATGAAAGAACAATCAGACTACATGAAAATACCCCTCTAGAGGATTTCAAACAAGGATTCTTTCCGGAACTAATATGATCATGTATTGGGGAGAAGAAATTGATCCTTTTCATTAGAACATAGAGGAAGATCCTAAGGTCATGGAACTTGATTCTTCTTCTATCATTCCATATTTACCTTCCTCTACACATGATGAGATGCCGGGTTCTAACATTGATCCATGGCCTATCTTTTCATTACCAAATCATTCCTTATCTATCATCATTCCTCAATCAAAATCTCACCTTGGGTCACCACCGAATAACCCATCATCTTCTTCTATCTTGGAGCCACCCTGGGTAGCCCTCCATTTTCTACATGTGGGCCACCTCTTGGTAGCCCATTACCATCTATTCTTAGGCCATGTCCTATTATCTCTTCATCCTCTTCTATCTATGGGACACCTCAAAGTATTCCCTCCTCATCTATAATTGAGTCACACCCTAGTATTCCCTTGCCATCTTCTTTTTTTCTAGGACCACTTCCTAAAGCAGCCCTCAATTAGTTTCTATTTATGACTCACCTTGGGGTATCTCATTACCTTCTATTCTTGGGCCGCATCCTAATAGCCCTTCATCCTCTTCCGTCTATGGTAGACCATCATCTTCTATTCTCTGGCCATTTCCTATTCGCCCAATTTCTTCCATGTTAGGGCTATATTCTAGCAGTCCTTCATCATATTCTATGCGTGGCTTGCCTTCTAGTAGCCCATCCTCTTCAATTCTTGGACTGTATTCTTTTCATCCTTATAATAATGACCGGGCAAGCCCTCCATGATTTCTCTCATTACTATCATTAATAATAAATGTTCACTTGTCATCACCCACTTCTCCGGATAAAAAGATCACATAGTCACTCATAAGAAACCCAAATGACTTATTCATCAAGCCTAGGTTACACATCCCATGAACTTCAAAGTTCCCAACAATTCCAAAAATTGCAAGGTTAAAAATCAAGTGCACTTCAAGAATGCACATCAATGTAACCATCAATTATGGCACAAAGTGCATAACACCGTGGATAGGGAACTCAAGCTCCTACATACGAAATTCATATTTCGGGATAAGTCAGAGTCATTTATTGAGTATGAGCTCACCATGATTATCAAAATTGGTGATCACATTACTCTTGATAAGAAAATGTGCCTAGTCTCCCTTATTAAGGAATTCACAAGCATTGTTGTTGGATCCTATCACACCAGGTGACCTTGTTGATCCCACCTTTCAAAAAATGTGAAAATATAAAAAAATGAGAAAACATTTACAAAAAAGAGAAAACATAAAAAAATCAAAGGTAAAAAGATCAACAAACATTGCAATCGTGTATTCGTGCAGTACACATGGATGTTTCTTTCTTCCCTTCCTTGTTATTCTTTCTCGCAAGTCTTCTTGCCATTTTCATCCCTTCGATGATATTTTGGTTAGCCCATTCACATGCATTTTGTGACATTTATCTCTATGGTATTTGTTTGACCTGGTTTTTATCACCTTGGTAAATTAAAGAACGACCGACCTCTTAGAGACTCTATCACAATAAACATCTAATAAACTTGTTGTGAAGAAATTTTGGACATATTTGTGAAACTAGCCAATGTCGTCATCATAATCACTTCCACCTCCTTTCATCAAGACATCCACGGTTCTTAACCCTTTGTCAATCAAGAGTTTTGAAAAAAGTAAAAAAAAGAATCAAAATCAATCAAAAGTTAAAATCTAAAATCAACTGCAAATTGATATATAAATCTCTCTTGGGGTATTTCCAATAATCTCTATTAGGGCTATGGATGCCTGACTAGTAGTAGAGAAATGTTGTGACTAGAATCAAATACATCTTCATCGGGGCTATGGGCACTGGGCTGGCAGTGGATCAATGTACAAATCTCCCTCCACCCTCCATTCATAAATCACCTATCAAAATCAATCATTCCTACACATTGGCTAGGTGTCTTCATTTGTTGTCTATTAAATCTTCCCTTCAAGAGGTAATTAAATTCCATGTACACACACAAGATCTCTATGAAAAATAGGATTAGTATGTTACCAAGTGTTATTTTTGGACCTTGTTCAAACTCTTGCTTTAGTGTATGTCTTGTCTCACGATTCGTGCCTTTGGCTAATCGCTTTTTAATTGTGAGGATTCTAAGCTATATTCATATCATTCCCATAATTATTCTGCTTCATTGAGAACATCCATGTGTATAAGATTGCCTTTTTTCCATGTTTTCAGACAACTTTGTCCCCTTTCACAAAAAATATCTTCTACTCCTTTTCTATCATGTGTTTCTTGGCCAACTTACGCTAAGGGAATCCTTGCTCCTTCCTAAGCACATCATTGGTTTGTGTTCATCGTCAAGTTGAACATATATATTTTGGCCTTGATCCCTCGTTCATCATTAGCGTGTGAAGAATTTTCTTTTGAATACTCCCACCTAACGCCTGGGGCATTTTCGCATCTTCACTTTCTTGTGCATATGCGTGGCATTCTACCCTTTTACATCCCATCTATCATTGGGGGAATCCACACTTCTTTGTCTTCCTGTACATAATTTCAGAAAACTTTAAAAATCACAAAAACATTCAAATATGTTTCAAAAAACATCAAAAAAATATAAATCATCCTACAAAGCATCGATATTTGGTTCTCACCTATTCATGTGCACAACTCGTGGATCATCTTGATCTACCTCCATCGAGAAAAATCTAAGCTTCTTACTATGTCTATACTCCGGGGTACAATGAGTTGTATGGTACCTTTGTGTTGTAGTACAAAACTACTTTATCATTGGACCCAAGTGTCCTCCGTTATTCCCCTTGTATGTATCCTTGCAGGGCACCACCATTAACCCTAGTTGTTAATTCGAATAGGTCGAACTGAATCTTGATAATAAAAAACATTACATTATGTTTCTCTCATAGGTTAGCTTATTTAATTTCTCGTATTGCATTGCATTATGTATGTTGGAAGGAGTTACATATCATTTAATTTCTCATATTGCATTACATTTTGTATGTTGCATGGAGTTGGTGTTTTTAGAAATGGAAATTTGTTTGTATATGGATTTTCATGTCATACTACACTTTTGTTCATTCTTTTTTTTAATAAGAACCGATGATGAAGATTCTTAGCAATATGATGTAACAAACATTGTCTTATGCAAAGCAACATCGCAGATAGCTCAATATATCCCCCTTGTTATATTATTCTTACCTCCCATCAAGTAATTCTTTCATCTTCTTTTTTTAATCTTTTTGATCGTCAATCGACCTCTTTCATCGCTCTATCAACACTCGAGGGGTCATCCTTCACCCTACTAATTTTTCTTCCACTCCTTCAAAATTTTTTTACACTCATATGTGTGTGTCTACTTTATTTGAAGTTGCGTATCTTATGCCACCCAAATAGGGACAAATGTAAACACCTGTAGTTTGATCAAAGAACTATTATTCCTAATATTGGGCTAACTATCCCCCTTCTTGCAAATTGACGACACCTCGTTAAATAGGCCTCTCTAACTTGTCATTTATGACAATTATTTTGGTCGTATTTCTCCTATAACTGACTAATCAGGCTAATATAGCCTCTTATTGGCTAGATCCTCTTCTATACCACTTCTACTAGTTTCCTATATTATCAATCCATTTCATTGGATTGATTAAACCCTCTCAAACCCGAATTCCTCTCTAAACAAGATTAATTAGTCCTAAACCATGATTAACCTCTTCTAAGCCTAGTCAAATCTTACTTTGACTTACTAAAGTGCTTTTTGGCTTATTCATTTGTCCCACATGCACCAAAAGTCTCCCACTTTCCCAAATGGAAAACTATAAATACGCTATACCCCTCACATTTCATAAGAACACTTCCTCTCTCTAGGCTAAACTATAGTATTATTGCTAGGATTAGAGATTTTTCTTCATTATTATATTGAGCTAATATTGATTTTGCTTTGCTATTGCACTACACTCATAAGCATTGAGTAAATGGGAAGAACCATTGGCCTTGAAGCCATTAATGGTGAGCTCCCATTCTCATAATCATAAACCGATTGCTTAGAATCTACCTAGGTTCATTTTAAAGCTTTCAAGAGTAGAGGATTACTAAATATGTTATATTTGCTTGTTTCTTTCAAGATTAATGTATGCAAAGTGATGAATCCTTGTTTATCTCTTATATGATGGTCCATTGACTAGTTTTTTTAAAGCTTTTGGGGCCTCTTTAGTGTTCTTACCCCATTTTCATAGATTTAACAAAATTTTCATTGCACACACGATTCAAATTTATTTAAATAACATTGAAATATATGAAAGAACTCAATATGGCATGGAAAAGGGCAAATAAAATCTTATATTTGAAGGAAATGGTGAAGATGTGTGTTGATAAATTAGAAGAAATATTGTAACATTTAGTTGGTCTATTTGACTGGATGAAAGAAACTATAAACATATCGTTTAGAATGGAGATCTTTGGTGACCAACATAGCAATTTCCTACCAATGTTTTGTTTTGAAAAGAGTGGAGGCCCATTACAAGTAAGGCATAATGTGCATTTTAAGTGAGACACTTAAATAGTGAGGTGTGTGTTTATTTGTGACTTGGAACCCCAGTCGGCTAAGAGGGTAAAATTAACCACGGTAAAAACAAATTATAGAGGGATAAAA
The DNA here is from genome assembly GCA_018340775.1 of Taxus wallichiana var. yunnanensis. Taxonomy (NCBI): domain Eukaryota; kingdom Viridiplantae; phylum Streptophyta; class Pinopsida; order Cupressales; family Taxaceae; genus Taxus; species Taxus wallichiana. The sequence continues at coordinate 487,534,039 of CM031239.1, forward strand.
TAAAAAATAGAAAAAGTGCCACCTTGTATGCCTTTTTATCAATATTTCCTTGATATGACAAGTATAACAATGAAATTTTAGGGTTTGCAGGTTATAGATATTTTAGATTTATCCTCATCCTATACGCCATTATCAATATTTTCTTAATAAGACAAGTTTAATGTAGGAAATTTAGGATTTACAGAGTTAGGGCACATTTTAGATTTGTTTTTAATGGCATTCAATATAGATATTCCTTAAAGTGATAATATTCTAGTTGAACATATATTATATGAATCATATAGCTTCATATCTAGTGTTTGTTTCTCCATGTATTTAACAAAAAATAAAATTTGAATGGGAAAAATAGACCCATGTCAAACAAACCTGCTAACTAGGTTAAGCGCTTTTCAAAACCCAAAGCGTAACATATAGAGTGACACATCCTTTACGTCCTTTCGGGAATTGTCATTTACCTTGCATAATAATACAAACACTTTATTTGAGATACAAAGGCATTAACCATGGTGAAACCCAAGTTAACGTTGTAAATTTAGCAATAATTAGATATTTGTAGTGAGAATTAAATTAATTAAATAAATAGAATGTTACGGGAACTATTTTAAACAGATATCTCGCTAGTAGACGTCCTAAAATCAACACTGGTATGGGTGAATCAGACCTGCACAAAAGAAATATATCTCATAACCCTAATATCTCCTTATTTTAATATATAAAAATTAATCAATGTGGATCTATATTTGTATTTGAAGTGGGTTCGGTTGTCTCGAGAGGAAACTAACGCCCGCCTCTTTTTTTTCTTATTATATGTAGAATAAGAAGAAGATTGAGGATTATGAGGTGCTTTGTTCATGTGTAATGTGTAGTTGTATTGATTTTCTTCTTCTTATTCTAAACACATGTGTTGCATGCACTATAACCTTTGTAGCACTATTCCCGTGGTAGTCCTATGATATAATTGCATCATAATTCCATTCTCACCACCACTAAGAAAATAAATAGGTAGGAGGAGATGAGCCGTTGTATGGAATTAAACAATAATATCTCAATGACGTATACACAAATCTCATCGCAACCACCAATATCTTGTCCTTGTTAGAGGGTGGAGGTCTCGGCCCCATTTTGAAATGTGACGGTTGATGAAAAATTATTTTTTTGGAAAAAGGGTAAAGTGGGGGTTTTGATAGGACTGCAACCTATTACAAAGGCCCCAACGACAAGATATAACAATGAAGCATAAAAGTGAAGAAGCCCAAAGGAAAAGTGAACAAAGGACCAAGATGGCCCAAAACCAAGAAGAAGAAAAGTGAAGGAGAAACATAAGAAGACAAGAGGAGAAAAATGCAGCCTCAAAGAAGAAGAAGAAACCTAGTAGAACAAAACACACCTGCAAGCAACGACATGAAGAAAACGAGAAGAGGGAGATGCACCCGAAAACACTATGAGACCCAAAAGGAGAAGGAGAAACATGACAAATAATGAGAGAAGGAAAGAGATAGGGTTAGTTCCTACCCTTCTTTCCTTTCTTTGATTGCACTAATTTCCATTTCTCCTGCGGAAGCATCATTGATATAAGTGGATTGTATTTTGTCAATTCTAAGGAAAGTAATGCTCAAGAGGTGGGTGCCCTCTTTATCTGAGTCGGAGTGATTAGATTCATGGGGTCTTTTAAGTGCCTAAGAAGGACCTTCCAAAGCGGGAGTAATAGCCATTGGTTGCCCACCCTCTTTGGGAGGGGCTGAATTAGGAGGAGCTAAAGCTGAAACTGGAGGGATAGAAGGCTGCCGATAGTTGGAGCAGGCATAGGAACTAATGGAGTGTGTCGAGTGTTTGTATGAGTTTCAATGTCAACACCTATACGAGTTTTGGTGTCAGCATCATCTTCTTCATCTAGATATGGATGGCTCAAATATTTAGGAGAGGATCCCTTTTTCCGAGGATCCTGAGTTTTTCGTTTGAGGGAAATTGACACGAAGATGACATGAGTGCACTATAATTTATACACCGAAAAGTGTATTTTCATAGTCAATAACTTGAGAATAGCTTGTATCTCCCATCTTGAGGGTCATCCGACCCAGTAAACCCTTGCTAAGATCCACTTCCACACAAATCCTGGCATAAGTAAGAAAACCGCTCCTCATCCTTTGTCTGTCTGTTTTGATGAATCTCCCTAGAAGATTTCCAATTTCTTCCACTGTAAAGGAAAAGTGAAGGGGAAGATTGGGAAGGCGTACCCAAACTAGAACCCTCGTGATGGAGAGGGTATTTGGGTCGAAGTTTGGAAACCATGGGGTAGTGAAGAGCTTCGTCGAACCCTAGAACCAAGGGCCCTCCTCAATAGCTTTCTGATAATCCTTAAGGTCATTGAAAAGGACTATGAAGAAACCTCATGCACAAAAGAAAATTTTACAATCTTTTGTCCATGAAGTATGAATCAATGTATAATTGTAGTATATGATGGCCATACACCGTTAAATCTACATATCAAGGCCATACACCGTTAAATCTACATATCAAGGTCTGAGATTTTATTTCTTGTAGTAGATCTAAATATTCTACATCTTGTATGTCCAGGGTTGGGACCGCGGAGCATTGATCAATAATGTAGGCGGGGAAAGGAGGAGCTCCTCGAGGTTTCGGGGAGGAGGCATTTTTAAAGAGTGCCTCAATGGAGGAGTAGAGCTTCGTTCTTTAGCTCCTCCCAAAAGAATACCAGTCATATTAATAACAAAATCATGGATTATCCCATATGAGAGGAGCATAGAGGTGTCTACAAGGGATTTTCCAGCATACCCCAGCCCGAACTGCTCCATCTTAATGCACAGTTTTTGGGAAAGAATAAATTTCAAATCCATACATCGAGCCAGTCGATTTATTTGAATGCACAAGGAGTTACCTCTCAGAGTGCGGATGAGAACTTGGAGCAAATCATAATGGTCTCAGGGGTGCTTCTGATAGATCTGAGTAAATGCGCCAGAAATCCATGTTGTTTAGCTGAGCAGAGACGTCAAAGCTAGCGATCACAGGGGCACTCTTTGCAGGACGATTCCCAACTCCTTGAAGGATGCTAGCCATGCAGTCATATTTATTTGAGTGGAATCGTTACGGCCAAAAAGTATTTCTAGATCTAGCTACGTTGCCGTCCTCGACCCCAGCCATATCGAAAATACCATCAATCCCGATGGTATTGGCCATCCCCTAAACAACACCATTAACACTCTCAGTGGAGGCACCCATAAAACTTCTGTCATTTTCCCACATCCAAGCTTGGAAAAACAAAGCGACACCACACTTAGGGTTAGGGCGAAAAAATAGAGCCATCGCTTCAATCGGTTGATAAAAAATATTAATAGAGGAAAAAAATATGATTGTTACTAATTTTCTAGAGAATAGTGAAAAGAATATTCTACACTGTTCCTAATTGAAAAAGTAATTAGAGAATAGAACATTGTATGATTCAAATAAAAAATCATTCATGTTTTATTGTGTCATTAGATAGCTCCGTGATTTAGTTTATATAGAGTTTATCGCTGTATGAATTGCATTGCTGATATTGACCCCAAGAAAAAAATTCAAGTACAACTAGTCGTGAACGACCAACCACCTAGCAAAATTAGATGGTTTAGGAATTTATGGTATAAATTAATAATAAATAACATAGATTTTCTAGATTCTCCTTTTTGGATTTCTTTAATGAATTACATTATATATATTTTAGACCACCAAACTTTCATAATTTTGTATGGTCAAGATACACTCGAAAAAGACAAAATCATAACCATTCCACTGTATTTGATAACCTCAAATGAAATTAATAAATTAAAAATATATTTTAGTTATTACATCTATAAACTTCTTATAATAAGAACCATAGACAATAACATATCAAAGTCCAAGAAGATCCCTCTCCACACTTGCCTCTCCTCTTGAAGCTATCCTCGGTTTAAAAAATTAAAATGGTTTTGATTATCTTGAATCATCTATTATTTATAAAAATGTGTTTTCTTAATATATAACACCTTTCTTTGGAATTCATTCTCTTTTATCTTCCATGTTAGGGGAGAGGAGAAAGTTATCTCGATCGTGTATATATATATATATATATAATATTAAAACAAGAATTTATAAATTGGCATGTTTCAACTTACGAAGTTCTTTTTGGCTTGTAGTCACCATCCCATACACGTTTTCTAAGGAATTTTTTGAAGGTGTTAAATTCAAATGTTAAAATAAAGGAGCTATGCATTGACAATTTATCACCCAATAATTGATACAAAATCAATATAAAAATATTCAATTTTAACGATATTACATTAATTTTTGAAAGTAATTTTAAATATAAAATTTCAAATTAAATATAAAATTTAGCAATGTTTACCAAAACGTGTGGTGGATGGTTTCCATTAATTTCACTTGTCGTGAAGGGGGATGTCAATCGCACTAACATTACATGTGTTTGGTCTTCCTTTTATTCCCATTTGTATGCAATTCATTTCTCCTCGAACCTAATCTTTATGACCTATTATGGAGGTTTCAAGATTCTTGTGGGCATCGTGATATTAATTATGAAAAGGTTGAAGTCTCCTAAAAAATAGGAGTGGGTATTTATTTACCAAATTGAGTGTATGTGATGGTGATAGCCATTCTTTACTTTACAGATTGAGACACGGATGCCCATGACCCATCCCGATCTGCATCGAGGATTCAACCACATGCACAATTATTCTCCACATAGAGATTTAACCACACACACAATTCAACTGAAAATATATGATGAGTATCGTAGTTGAATATAGGTACATTAACATTCCTTTCATCGCATCTAACATACTTGCATTGGTTCACATTCGACATATGCTCGTTGATTACTAAAGGAAATGCTTTCTAATGGTAGATGCGAGACTTGTATGAACTCGGGCACTTTAATCGGAGGTGTGGAGCTGTGCTAAATGGATCTCTTGCTAATAGTCATCCTAAACTTAGCACTATTATGGGTTCAATCATACATGAACATGGAGATAAATTTGTAACCCTAATATATCCTCGTTTTATTGTATACAAATTGATCGATGTTGATATATATCTTTAACTAAAGCGCGTTCAATTATATCCGAGAGGAAACTACTACCTTCCATTGTTTTGTTTGTTGTATGCAGAAGAAGAAGATTGGGGATTAGGAAGCAATTACTTTGGGCGTAATGTCTAGTTGTATTGATTTTCTTCTAATTTTGAACACATGTGCTATGTGTAGTGTAACCTTTGCAACACCATTCCTGCGGCAAATGTGGACATGACAAAAATAGGTAGGAGGAGATGGCTGTCGGATGGAATTAAATATTAATATGTTTTGATCTACGGATTTTGTTCTAACCAATCGATGTACTCAAACCCATTGTGAAATTCCTTGGCATAATAAATTTTGTACACTATACACAATTGATTCCAAAATCTAGTTTCGTGGTATGCAATCTACTAGAGAAAATAATTGAAAAATTATAAAACTACATAGATTAATTATATAGTAACCTAATATAGGGGATGGAAAAGATTAAAAATACACAACATTAATCACTTTAATATGTTCTGTGTGATCTCTATGTCTGCGATATCAACCTTTTGCATCTCCAAAAGCACATCCATAAATCCCTTTACACAAGTGGTTATTTGAATTTGCGGTAGGATTATGATGACCCTGCGCATACTCTTCATGTGATGATTCAAACCTGTAAGTCCTCATCCAATATTTCCTTTAATCCTAAACCATTTAATTCATCGAAAATTTGGTCCTGCATAATATTCAAAAAATTATGGAGGATGTGAGGGAGGCAAAGATATTGCTTACATTCACAGGAACAATACCATGCTCACTCTTCTTCCAAATGGAATGGATCACGTTGAGCACTCATCGTCTCACACAAATATGTAGGTATCAATTCTTTTGGGCCTTATAAATTCAACCACATGTAGTGGCCCACCTCGAGACATATAAAAACCACACAACTTGCTAGTTCAAAATTTGGGTAATTTTTAAAAGTAATTACTAAACATTACTTTTCCAATTCCCATTAATAATTATTTTATGCTCATTTAATCTACCCAATTAAATAATCTACTAGCCAAATTGCAACTTTATTTATTTAATTCTTATCATGGTTACCCCACTAGACATTTTCTAAGGTTACATTAAAAGGTCTACACACCCCTTTCAATTTACTTGACCCCCCCACACACCCCTCTTTTATATTATTTCCTAAACCCACAAATTACCATAACTTAAAAGTAGTGTAGGATTTAATGGGAACCCTTAGATGCTTTTATTTTTAGCCCTTGGATCTAAAAACCCTAAAATTACCCTAAAATGTCTTTATGATTTCTTTTTCCTTTCTTTTTTCTCTTTCATTTGTTTCATTTTGTAATTTGTAGGTTTGGGAGAGGCCATGAAGAAATTTTGAGTGTTCTCTTGTATTTTCTTCTTGTTCTCATTTGTTTAAATTGAAGGTTAAAATGGAAAAGATTCTTCTCAAGATATTAAATTGAATACGCTGTAAATTTTGTTGTGGCTTGTGTGATTAGATGGAGGGGCAGCGATGGTTTCGGGGTTTGGATTAACGGATGTGGGATGTCCATGGTTGGGAGGGGTGGAGGGTGTTTGGAGGGGATGACGTGGGGATTGGGTGAGTGGTGATTGGAGTGTAGGGAGGTGTGGTGGTCGGTGTAAGGGGTTATGGCATAGAAGTTTGGGGAAGGGCTCGCCCCTCCCAAAATTTAATTTAATTTTTATTGTTTAACAAAACATAAAACCGAACCTTCACCGAATTGTTTTATTATTATTACATTTTTGTTTTTAAAATTGTTAATATATTATATGATGATACATACATACATACATACATATATATATATATATATATATATATATATATATATATATATATATATATATATATATAAAATTTTATATATTATATTATAATATATAACTATGTTTTGGATATATTAGAGTTATATTTTATAATATAGCTATATTAAATATATTTATATATATATCATATACTATGTAAATAAAATTGTTACAAATTGTAAAATGATAGATTATATTTTGTTATCTTTGTGAAATATGAAACTTAATAATTTTCCATATATATCTATATTAAAATGATTTACTCATTTGTATAAATAAAAGGAATGTAACAATGCATTTTAGTCTCATACAAATCTGCACTAAAAGAATGATAAAATGAAGCCATAGTAATCAAATCTTTCCCTTGGAATGGTAATATTCACTTATTTTAAATTGTATAGATGTAGGAGTAAATTTAAATATGATCTCAAACAAAGTTTCACTTTACCATGATTTACAAAATATTACAAAAAGAATAATGTTCCTTTCCTCATGGGAGTTCAATGAAAAACTGAATCATTATCTAAGGGAGAAAAGTAAGACTTTATTGCAAAGAGATATATCCACTCAAATGTTACAAGACTCCTCATTCCATAAAAACTTCTACAACAAGAGTAAAACTTCCACTTCTCAAAATATGCCTTCACTTCAATAATATGAATAATAGTTTGTTCCATGTTACATATCAACTATAATGTCTTTTCAAATATAAAGACACAACCTCTCAAAACAACAAAACTCTTCTTTAAGAAGAGGATCAAACATACCAACAAACCCATGATCATGAAAAACATGTTTTACCAAGATCTATATTTTCAAGAATGGTATACACAACACTAATACAACATTAGTTGCTCAAAAGCAATCTCAATCCCAATATGGGAAACTTACAAAGAAATAGAACTTTAAACAAATTCATATTCACATGATTACAATAAGTATAACTTTCCAAACAACTTGAGAACAACAAGATGCTAAGATATCAAGGAAAATCCAACCATCTTCCAAACTTGATCTCCAATATTTTATTGCCTTTCAAATAAACCAACACAATGAGAAAGGCTTGTTTTACCACACAACCGATAGGAATCATTACATGCCTTTCAAAAGGTTAGAAGACATGTTAGCCTCACCCAAGCCCATGGGAGAGAGAGCTAGCTTCCAAAAATGTGCACAAGATTTAGGGAGACATAAACAACAAACATATCACATACAATACAATCCATACACTAAAGAAAACACAACATGTGCCCAAAAAAGGAAAAGAGGAGAAAACCATATTCATCCTCAACAATGGGGAAGAGTAGACGAGACATCCAAAAGTTCCAAAGAGTGTGGTCCAACCATAGGATGCACACTTACAAAATTCTTCACAAAACCTCCTTATCCCTCCAAGACAACAATCCCTCCTTATTGCTCCACCCATTCACCTAAAATCCTCCTTGGGAGGATTTTCAAACCCATTAGGTTTCCTCTCCAATGATGGGGAATGAGGTTCAAACCATATGAACCACCTAAAACCATATGAGGGGAGTAAAATAACCAACATGGCTTGCCGATCAAGCCATGAGGTTTAAGAGGGAAAATACCTCCCTCTTCCCCAAAAAAATCTAAAATCCATCAAGCCATATGATGGATGGAGAAAATAACAAATTACCCACCCAAACAAAGAACAACCCATGCAACAAAATAAAAATTTCAACCATAAGCAATTTAAGATCTAACATGCAAGATAACATAAAAAGGAGATCAAAGAGCCTACCTCCACAAGCTCTCCAAATCTTTAAGATCTTTCCCAATTCCTTGTCCAAGAAAAATCTAACTTCCAAAGCCTCAAAGCACTAAAAAAAGACAAAATCAAAAAGTCCTCTTTCTCCCCCATGAGGGAGTATTTGAAGAAAAGAAAAAAATTTCCTCACAAATGAGGGGTGACATGTGTCACCCCTCTCTTCCCTCCAAGTCAAATATTCCCAAAATAAAATGGAGAAAAGATAAACTCACTTTTAAACACCCTTCTCCCAAATTGCCCAAAAAAATGAGACAAGTTTGTGCAACTTTTTAACACACACACAATACAATCCATCTTACATGGATGGTGACAAAAGGAGACAAAATGTGAGCAAAAATCCCTCTGTATACCTTGAAATTAAGCCCCCACCTAATAGGTAAGGTCCAGGGTTTATTTTCATGCTAAATGAACTCCCAAAACTAAAAGGGGTCACTTAAAATGCCTAAAATAGCTCAATTTAGGGTTTGGAACATTTGGGCACATATGTAGAGGATGTGGGGCCCACTCAAGTGTGCTCATTCGACCCTAATCCTCCTAATTAAGACAAAATTACACAAATACAAAAATTGATGCAAGTGGGGATCATTAAGTCCCCAAACCTAGTTTACTTAACAAAATAAAAAACCTAATCACAATTAAATTTACATAACATACAACATTACAAATAGGGTCACTCATGGTGTCCAACAATACAATCAAACTATAAGGCCTCATATAGTTAACATGGTTAGGAGTTAGCCCCATGAGCCACTTGTGCACAATTTACGTAGTCACCTTGAAACCCATGTTCTCCTGTGCCATGTAACTGCACACTCAATGCACACATTAAATTCATTTGCCCAATACAAGTGTAAATAAACTACTCAGTAAATGATCAAGTATAAACATGCAATCTATGATAGCACAACATTAGCATGGAGTCGTAATTGAGAAAACATGCACAATTTCACACCAATTCACCATGTGTTAGCCATTGCATTTCATATAAATGACATATATCCATGCTAGGTAAGTTGCAACAAGTTGGTGGACAAAAAAGGGGTCATAAGTGGACGTCATATTGCAAAAAATAGCAAAATCTCAACTTGTAGGGATTATTAGCAATACGCGCACTCAAAATTAGAAAAATTTATATAAATATGAATTGTAGCATCTCGAATCTAGTTTCTAAAATACTATTTTTTTAAAAAATAGACAAGTTTAGTTATAATAAACACTCAAAATTATATGACTTGGTTTTTTTGAAAAAACTTATAAGATTGTAGTCCATTTACCTGCGATTTGGATGACCAAATATTATTTTTTTCCTTTGGTGAAAAATTAAATGTTGTTGTCTATCTTGGGATGGATTTTATTTTGTATTTTTTCGAGCAATATATTTTGTTTATGATTTTTTCTGTGAAAGTGGTCTGAATTTTTTTAGAAAATGGAGCACTTTTCTGTTTTCCTACCATAACTATATCAAAAAATATTGAAATCAATAATTTTTTTAACGTGTATAGAATTTTTCCATGCTTGGGATGGTATAGGTTTTATCACATTTTGATAAACGAAACAAAAGTTGCAGTCTTAAACGTAGACATGAACATTCATAGGAAAAAATGTCTTAAAGACCTATTGTTAGTAAAAATTATAAAATGATATTTATCTTATTCTATTCACTTTAAAATCAATATTTCTATGAAGCTAACTATCTCCCCTACGTGATGGAACCATTTTTGTGAGATGTTTTCAATTTTTCAACATGGTTCAAGTTTGCAAAAGAGTAAATTTGATGTTTTTGACCTTTTACATGCCACAATGACCTTCTATAGCTTTGGTTGGGAAAAATAAGATTTCCTGAGCCTTAGGGTCGGATTTGATGATACAGATATAACTGTGATCACGGTTTTTATAGCTAGTACCGCGATCGCACTTTATAAACCATGATCGTGGTTTATAAAGTGTGATAATAGTTCTTAAATAATATTTCACACATCCTAACGTTCAAATTACCATGTGAGTTTTACTGTTTGACCTTATTGTATGAATTAATGTGAAATTCTGTCACTTTATGCACATTTTTCTTATCATCGGAAGTAAAACATCATGGGATACAAGAAACAAAGTAAAAAGGAAGTCAATAAGTAGAAAACACTAGAATAAAAAGAGGTAAATAGATTTCAAAATGTTGAGTGAATGCGGAATCTTCCTGAATCAAGAAGAGGTTCATCTTCAACCCCTACTATTATAAGCAATGAGGAACCAGGTAATGTTTTATTTTCAATGTTGAAGATGAATTAAATAATCGTGATGAAGATGTTTTTATAGTCAATGTTGAAGAAGAATTAAATACTTGTGATGTAACTGATGTTGAAATTGAAGGAGACAATGAAAATGTGAATTAGGAAATTCAGTTGAATTGTAGACAATAAAATTTGACATAAACACCTCCTAGGATTTTACATAAGAAACCTAATTATTTTATTGAAATTGATGAGAAAATTTTGAAACCAATGTCTGACAAACTTTTTGAACGGAAAATCAGAAGAAAATCCACTAAAATTTGGGATAATCATTTTGAAATTTTAAATGATTCCCAAAGATGTCAATTATTAGTTAGTTTGATGAAATTAATTAAAAGAAGACCTACATTAAACACCTTAGGATTGGCAACATCTAATATACGTGGTCAAACCTCTACAATTATTGAAAACCTTCATGATGCATATCACCTTTGTTGGTGTCAAGAGACACTAGGGATAGTAATATTGTGCATCATGTACTTGCTACTAGTGTTGTAAGTGAATCAATAAAAAAATAACATTTGATTACGCAAACAAGTCGAATGTTGAAAGTTAATAAAATAACTCTATTAAAATAAATTGAAAGATGTAATATCCTTCAATCACTCAATAACATTGATTTTTGGGCATTTTCTACTAGATCACTGTGTAAGGTCAAAGATATATCTAATGCTATAAGAGAAGTTTTTATTTAATTTTGGCATGATAACACTAGAGTTTCACCTAATAGAAGAGATGTTGTAAAACGGAGAGTTGGTTCTACTAATCGCGAACCACATCCAAAGTATTTCTTAGATATGAATCAAAGTCATTTTTTTCATAAGTTCAAATAGGAGCATCTAGAAATTAAAATTAGTCAAAGTGTTTTTGAAATGTTGAAACCATTCTATGTGAAATTCATCTATGCTCACACCACTTGTTGTAGGTAACATGTTGAATTTACGATGCATTATGCTAATTTTTTGTATTATTCGATTTTCATTCTAAAACTATGTTATCAGAATGTGGTGTTCAAGTTCCACCAATATCTTCCAGGGATTTCATTCCTACGATATTTTTTGAAAGAGAAGTTGGACAATTTTTTATAGTCAGGATTGTTTAGATGGAAGTTATGGTACATGCAGTGGATTACCTAAAGTGAAAAGTTGCATCCATGAGAAAATTGAAGGTGTAATAGGACATAATTTAGTTGAGTTTGATAAATATAAATCAAGTACCATACCATTTGAAAGATGGAAAGGAGTCTAAACGGTGTGAGCTAGTTACAAAACATATGCATGTTTTTCAATTTATGAGAAAATTTAAGGATGAAATTATTTATGAGTATGCTACGCATACACAAAGCAGCTGATGGTTGGATGAACAATTCAAGATATGCAAGGACACATTTTCTATTGGTACTATTGTTTCAGTGGTCAATTTTGCAGAGAATTACACATTACAACCACAAATGGAGGTTCAATCGCAATATTACAACTTAGTACATGTTTCCATTTTTGTGCATATAGCATTTATACATTCTCTTGACAGTACAAAGAATGATCAATTTTTTAAGAGAGTACCACTTTTATATCAGTGATGATCATACTCATTGTAATGAATTTGTGCAAGGGTGTTTCCAGTTATTTTATGGAAACTTATCTGATAGGGACATCCACTTTAATCAACATTATATATGGTCATATAATTACATGTCTCAGTTTAAGAATGCACAAATGTTTTATTGGATGAGTAGGATGCACGTCAAGATGGGTGTGTAACATATTTGGAGTTTCAATGAGGCTGGACATGGAAAAGGAGAGCATGATGGTGTAGGGGCATGTGTGAAAAGAGATCTTGTAAGAGAAGAGTTGAAGTATGAAGATGATGATAAATTGAAAGATGAAAAGAGCATAGTGGAATGGTATATTGACAACATGGCCCGAGGTTCTCAAGAAAATTCCAGTTCACGAGATATTTTTGGTTGGTAGAGGAACAAAAAATTGCTAACTATGATGATTGTATGACACTCACATGGTCTAGTGATATGCACTCATTTTTTTAGCTCAGACGCTACTTTGTGGGCAACATGGAAAATAAATTTGGCATATTTTTGTGCATCTTGTATGGAATTTTTCACTAATAAGTGTGATTCATAAGAGTGGGTGGATTGATGGATTTTTAGACCTCTAACTCCACTTCCAAGTTATCAACCTCCACATGCATTACGACTTGTTTCTCCAGATGAAGTTGCAACATCCAAGGAATTTGATAAAAATTTGATTTTGGTGTGACAAGGTAAATGTTATTTACAATTTTTGTATTGAGTTATGTATGGATTGAAATTAATATGTAATTAAAATTTTAGTTGAAACCATTATTTTTTGTAGGACATGTGTTTGTAGTTATCATGATAGAAGAAAATGAAAAAGGAACAAACTATTTCTTATGTCATTGCATCGAGGAAAGAAAGAAGTTGACTTCTCTTGTTATAGATGGCGAAGATATTGAGTACCCTAGTGGTCAGTGGTATTTACTTAGAACTTTGCTTTGACGGTATCCATTAAAAAATCTCTCTGTTTGGGTGTTTGAAGAATTTGAGACACACAGAAAATACTCTTATATTCACATCTAGTTTTAGCGACAAATATTTAGGTATATAGATATCGAGGAAGGCCTAGTAAAAAGATTCTTTGGAAGGTTCAAGAGTATGATCATGAAGTAATCTTGTCCACTATTCGAGTAGATCCGATCTGATGGTTCATTGGAATAAATTTACATGCTCACGTATGGTATATTAAATTTCTTTAAAGTGTTTAATTTTTCAACTAGATCATTCAAGTTCATATATTTTATTAAATTTATGTATTTTTATATATCTAGTATATGGTTTTGATTCAACTTAAATTTATTTGACTAACACTTTTATGTAGGTTAGTAGTGCCAGAAAAGCTTCCACTTTCACATCCAGATGGTGAACATTGGAATGAATTTACATGAGCTCGTCTGGTTTATATAATTTCTTTGAATTGTTTAAATTTGTCAGTTCTAGATTCAAGTTCATATATTTTATTAAATTTGTGTATTTTGTATATATCTAGTATGTTTTGATTCAACTTAAATTTCTTCGACTAACACTTTTATGTAGGTTAGTGGTGCTAGAAAATATTCCACCTTCATGTGGTTGGCATTGTTAGTAGAGAATTTTATATTCTCGAAGCTAAGAGAAGCTTTCATTGTTTTACAAGAAAAGAGAAGCAACTAACAAATTTATGTACTGTGGAGGGGGTTCTTGGCTACGGAGGAGGTAGCCCAGAAGCACCATGAGTGTAGAGAACCAAAATGATGCCTCCCCAAGTGTTTATAAGGCCATCCCTATGTGTCTTAACAATCAGTTTGGTGACATGACCCACCATTTGCAAAATATAGTATTTGATAGCCTTATACTGGCTCAAATTGCACTATTTCATGCATTTACAAACAATAGGTCAGCGAGAGAACCGATTGGAAATAGAAAAAACTGATATAGGCTATTGTAGAGGGTCCCTACACTGAGGTGTAGGATCTAATGAGACATCTCTAGGTGCCACAAAGTCTGAGTAGTCACTCGTCGAAGTTAAACAAGTTTTTTGGTCTCGAGGCTCTTAAGGGACTACGCCTGAATGAAATAGTGTGGAAGAAATGATGTCGTGTCGCGCACTAACACAATTCCTCCTCTCTAGTTTTTACCTAGCCACCTAGATGTGTTGCAAGACAATCGGTTTGCCACAACCCACCATTCACAAAATATAGTGTTTCACAACCTTACACGGATCAAACTACACTTTTTCGCATGCTTGCAAAGAATAGGGCAGAAAAGAGAACTGATTGGAGATAAAAAAACTGAGATAAAATATTGTAGAGGGTCCCAACACCGAGGTATAGGATCCAACGAGACATCTCTAGGTGCCACGGAGTCCGAGTAGTCACCCATCGAAGTTGAATGGTTTTTGGTCTCAAGGCTCTTAAGGACTACACACGAAGGAAGTAGCCTAGAAGAAACGATGTTTTCGTGCACCAAAATGACACCTCTTGTAGTGTTCACCGCCAACCGGATCGGTCGTTGGTGTATTTGGTTTGGTGCCATGACCCACCATTTGTAAAATATAGTGTTTCACAACCTTACACTAGCTCAAACTGCACTATTTCACGTGTTTAAAAAAATAGGGCAGCGAGAGCACCGATTAGAGATGGAAAAAACCAAGATAAGCTATTGTATAGGGTCCCTATGCTGAGGTGTAGGATCTAACGAGATGTCTCTAGGTTCCATGGAGTCCAAGTAGTCACTCGTTGAAGTTGAACAATTTTTGGTCTCAGGGCTCTTAAGGGAGTACATCTAAATGAAGTAGCACATAAGCAACAACATTTTCTTGCACCAAAAATGATTCCTCCTTTAGCGTTCACCTGGCCACAAAATGTGTTGGTGTAGTCGATTTGGTTACATGACTCACCATTTGTAAAATATAGTGTATGACAACCTTACATTAGCTCAAATTGCACTATTTTGCATGTTTGCAAACAATAGGGAAGTGAGATCACGATGGGAGACAAAAAAATTAAGAAAAATATTGTAGAGGGTCTCTACATAGAGGTGTAGGATCCAACGAGACATCTTTAGGTTGTATAGAGTTTGAGTAGTCACCTATCCAAGTTGAACTATTTTTGGTCTCATGGCTCTTAAGGGATTATGCCGAAATGAAGTATCCTAGAAGCAATGACGTTGTCCCACACCAAAAATATGTCTCTTTAGAGTTCACTGTTAACCTAGATGTGTTGGGCGTAGTGGTTTGGTGCCACGACCCACTTGTTTGTAAAATAAAACATTTGACAACCTTACATTGGCTCGAACCGCACTATTTCGCACGTTTACAAACAATATAGGGCAGAGAGAGAACCGATTAGAGAAGGAAAAAACTGAGATAAAATATCGTATACGTGTTCCCTACGCTAAGGTGTAGGATCTAATGAGACATCTCTAGGTGCCACGAAGTCCGAGTAGTCACTCATCGAAGTTGAACGGTTTTTTTGTCTCAGGGCTCTTATGGGACTATTCCCAAACGAAGTAGTCCAAAAGAAATGACATTGTCACACATCAAAATGACACATCTTATAGTTTCTCTTGGCCACTCGGATGTGTTGGTGTAGTCGATTTGGTGCCACGACCCACCATTTGCAAAATATAGTGTTTGATAGCCTTACATTGGCTCAAACTACACTATTTCACGTGTTTGCAAACAATAGGGCAATGAGAGCACCGATTGAGAGAAGGAAAAAATTGAGATAGAATATGTAGAGGGTCCCTATGTCAAGGTGTTGGATCTAAAGAGATGCCTTTGTGTACCACGAGTTTGAGTAGTCACTTGTGAAGTTGAAATTTTTTTGGTCTTAGGGCTCTTAAGGGATTATGCTCGAATGAAGTAGCCCGAAAGCAAAGACATTGTCCTGCACCAAAATTATGCCTCCTCTATCATTCACTTGGCCTAAACTGACATGTTGGCTTAGTTGGTTTAGTGCCACATGAACCACCGTTTGTAAAATATAGCATTTGATAGCCTTACATTGGGTCAAACTACACTATTTCACACGATTTGTAAACAATAGGCGTTGAAAGCACCGATTGGAGATGGAAAAAATAAATATATGCTATTATAGAGGGTCCTTAGTATGAGGTGTAGGATCTAACGAGATGTCTCTAGGTACCATGGAGTCCGAGTAATTACCCATCGAAGTTGAACATGTTTTTGGTCTCAGGGCTCTTAAGGGACTACGCCCAAATGAAGTAGCCCGGAAGCAACGACATTGTCCTACATTCAAACGATGCCTCCTCTAGCATTCACCTAGCCACCTAGACATGTTGGCATAGTCATTCTGTTGCCACAACATCCCGAGGTATGACTTCTCACTACTCGCCTCTGTTCATTTCCTAGGAATGCCTAGAAAAGGTAGTTTGTAAATAATTATGCCACGAAGTCTCAATGAATTCTACGACCTTGAATTCTGGGTGCGACTAGAGAAATAATTCACTAAAATTTTGGCTCATACGGTTCTTGGTTTGGATGAACAAGCACCAAGTTATGATTATCATAAGTTTCCGCTGAAAACGTGAATTGGGATTAATAGGGAAGGGGTTCTTGGCTCTGGATCGGGTGGTTTGACTCCAAACTAGGCCTCCCTAGAGCTTGCCATCGCACCTAAAGGAATATAACCCCCAAATCAAATGCGTTGGTGGTGAAAATTTACTCCCATGATGTCCCGGGCATGACTTATCATTACTCATCTCGCATCAATTAGATTGTAACAAGGTAACACATTACCATGTAAATACTCTAATGATTGTTTGATCTTTGTTTAAAGAATGTCAATACACAATAGAGCATGTTAAGAATATTTTTTTCATATCTTGTGCCAACAATACTACAATGTTTCTATATTTTTTCAAACAAGTGAATTCAAATTAGGACCTCATTATTACACACATCAATAACACTTAATTTGGACTAATACTTAACAAATAAATGGTAAGTACACTAAAACCATATAAAATGACTTGTAATAAATCCCTCAAGACCAATTTTAATTGTGTACATTTTTTCCCACTTTGGAGTGTGTTAACCACGCACTTAAAATTAAAAAATTGATATAAGTCCACACTTGAATCTCTTGAAAAAAATGATCTTGTATCCAAGAACCTTCAAAACCATTATATAACATAACATCATATATCATATATCATATCCATAATGGTCACATAATCGACGCCATCAAATCAAATCAAACATATAGAACTAATATGGCTATGAAAACATACATAGAAGGCTATCATGTGTAATGAAATCAAATCAAACATAGAAGTAATATCATTATGAAAACAAACATGGATATAATGTATCAAACTAAGTGTGCCACGTGTCTCTGAAAATATAAGTTCATAACATGTATCGAACTAAGTGTGTCATAGATATAGGGCCACATACGCAGTTGCATAAGGCTATATACATGGACTATATGAAGAATCATGAACTAGGAATAAATGACATATATATATATATATATATATATATATATATATATATATATATATCCAGGCCCTATGAGTCTAATCATGAAACATCTTCCCTCTCTTCTCCCTATGAGAAGAAGCATGTCCATGACTTGTTGATGTTGTGGAGGGAGATGCCCCTACGGATTTCATCTCTATGGTCCTAGGCATCTCTAAGAAGGCCTGCAACCTAGCTTACACATTCATAAACAACAAGTTTTTAACACCCAAAATTTTAAAATACATTAAAAATTTAGAAACTTAGAATTTATAATGCATGTGAAATCTTACCGCAATCTCATGATCCCTATCAATTTTTTGTCAACGCATTGTAGGGTCAATGGTAGACTCACGAGGGGTAGGCTACATACAAATAAATAGTTCAAATTAAATATTTCATGTACAAAATTTGATATTGTAGATAAGTAATAAGAAAAAATTCCTCCAAAATTTAACAAATTTGAAAAATTGTACCTGAGTTAGTGGATCTGCAGATGCTATGGCAGTATCTACAACAACCTCCATAGTCTGCATATAGGGAGGAGTCTCTCTAGCAGTCATAAGCTATACAAAAACATGTACAAATTGATATTAATCTACATGACTTTCATATATAACAAACCCAACGCATAATCAACACATAACAAACCAATGTATTAATTTGCTAATAGAAACCAACCAAGTCTCTTAATATTTTCTTCCCAATTTTATTTTCCTTTTATGATTGAGAGTACAATTTGTCTACAAAAAGTTTCATAAGTGAATGTGAACTCCTAAGACTAGTGCAATGATGTTAATGCCTTTCTTATTGCATATTATCATGAAGTAGAATTATATACCTTCCCAATTAATATAACCTAGTAAATTTTGAAACCACACCATTAATGCTCAAGTCATTATAAACCTCACAAACATGGATTTTGAAGTAAGTATCAATAGAGTCTTTGCTTAGTTATGCTAATGGAGTACGTGAATCCTTTCTCACTTCCCAAGAATTTGGCTCATAATTATTTATGCATGAAAATAATAAGTCTACACATTTAGTGAGATATGGAAGTCAATCACCTTATTGAGACTATTTTTGGCCAAGTATTTGAAAATTTTGAATGTGTCTAGTATAGTCAACTTGTCTTGAAAGATATCAATTTCAACATGTCTATTTTGTAATTCTTTAATCTACAAGAAGTTAGTTGACAATGTGGAAAATGGGTCAAAGCCATGGTACTAAAACATCATTTTATTTCAATAATGGAAATGATTGAACTTGTATCAATAAGAAGTCATGTACTTGAAATATGTTTTTAGGAACCTAAATTATTTTTGGGGGGATTGTCTATAAGTAGGAAAATTAGTATAGTTGAGTTCATGCATATTCGAATGAACCAATTTTTTTATCTTTGGAGGAATTTTGCAATACGAGTTAGTGTATTAATAGGCTTCACAAATGACTTGTCTACAGGAGGGATAGGTGTGAAGTGAATCGAATCTAGGTATCCCATTTTGAACAACTCATTAGCATCATATTCTATGTTCTCTATGACCCATTAGAGACAAAATTCTGTTATTTGTTGTAATGACATTCTATAGAAGTATCGGTAATAAACATTAATCTTGTTGACACAATCTTCCCAATAATCCTCCATTTTAGGTTAATAATATTGCTTATTGTCATATGACCTCTTGGAAGAGTAGGAATCTAGGTTTAATGATATTCTAGGGAAGCTTCGATGTTACTCAAGTCTCCAAAATTCCTACAAGAGTAGATACACAACTAAAATTACACAATTAGAAAAAAGTGTAAAGGGAAACTAACCCGCATAAAAGTCACATGAGGCATGCGAGTAGCTCGGTGACCGTGAGCTAATGATGACCCGCCAGATCCTGCGTATAAAAGATAAACATATTAATATGTACATGTACACGTGAAACATTACAATAATAAAAGCGCAATAAAATGAAATTTGAAATGTAAGTAACTTGAAACTTATGTTTGTAACATGCCTAACTGTAATAGCTAGCATGTTGACGCCGATGATGTGTCCTTCACCGGCTCTTGCTTTTAAAATAAAAATATTAGTTTTTACATGTATGTATATGATGTTATCAAATACATATATATATTAAAATCTCAAATGAATTAAACTATTGTATATATATAATATTTATTTGACATTTACCTATGAAAGACCAAGATCATTTGCATTCCAATTCCAAAAAAATCTGCCATCATCAAGAAATCATGTGATCCAACAAACGATGTCTCGCTGCAAAGTGCATACGGCACCACATGATTCACGGTGGTGTGGTGTGCTGGAATTAGCACCTCCATCAACATCACTAGATGCGATTTGGTCACTATGCTAGGTCGAGTGTTAGTGAGCTCCTTAATGCATGGAGTGTGTCAATCTCCATGACCTCATTCACTATAGGAAGAATAACTGAAGGAAGTGAGATTCTTGGGGCATGGGGGATTCTTGGTTGACTAAAGTGTGCACTAGGTATACTCTGTGAAGAGCCACCTCCTCACCCTTAAAACTCGAAAAGTAAAAATAATTTAGACGTCATTAAGCATGAACTCACAATATTATTTCTTCAAAAAATAGAGAGTAAGCTCAATTTTTTTGCATGGTGGATAATAAAAAACCATCCACCATCGGTCCCAAATTTTTTCTTGATTTGGTCATCATGGCACTAATGGATTGGGAGACGTTTGCAAGTAGTTACTGGGGGACATTGGTTATCGGGTCAATAAATATGCACAAATGTGGTAGCTTTTGCAATAATTTATTTTCATACCACCACCTACAAGAACCTCTAAAGGTATTCCATCTGTCTATTTGGTTGGTTACAAAGTCAACTTTTCCAATCAATGTTTGCAATGTGTTGGATAAAGTCATGCGGGATGGATTTATG
The DNA here is from genome assembly GCA_018340775.1 of Taxus wallichiana var. yunnanensis. NCBI lineage: Eukaryota > Viridiplantae > Streptophyta > Pinopsida > Cupressales > Taxaceae > Taxus > Taxus wallichiana. The sequence continues at coordinate 487,554,984 of CM031239.1, forward strand.
GCATGATTTTGTCTTATTGTCTGAATAAGGTTCTCAATGGCAATTTTATTTTTTCATATTCTTCCAACGATATCATCTTGTGTTCCTGCTAGTTTCGTGGGGACAAAAAGAGCCACAGGAGGCGGATCTACATTTGGAGGAGGGTTTTGAGGAATTTTTAGAGGGTTTTGAGGAATATTTGGATGGTTTGGAGGATTACGAGCTTGTCGAGCAACTGAAAAAAAAAAAAATTGTATACATAACAAAAAAATTAAAAACCATGAAAATCACAAAAAAACCTAAAATGCAAGAAATTTGATCAAAATCAAGGGCTTACCTCTTCATCTTAGCAGAAATGTGTAAAATTTCATGATCTAGAAGTCCAAAGTGCAATTCTTAAGGGGTATTCAAACCTCGAGTGCAACAATTGAGGATAAATCGTGGTTCATAGGGGAAAATGGGGAAAATGAGGGGTCATTGGTATGTTTTTTTGGTCTCAAAGGACTACGATCGCGGTTTTAAAACCGCGATCACGCTTATAAACCACGATCGTGGTTTTACAAATGCAATCGTGGTTTAAAAACCACGATCACTGTGACGTGAATTTCAGTTTTTATGTCCACCAACTTATTAGACATACGGCTATCATGTGTTTTCATCAATAATCGAATAATCTATATCATCAAGGTTTTGCGACTATACTAAGTATCCATTAATTAGGCCCAAATACCCTAGCAATACATTAGTATCCATAGCATCTATTAAAATGTGCCAGCATGCTAATCAAAACTAAATTGGCACTATGTACCCAAATCACCATACATGCCCACGAAAGATCAAATAACATAACATAACGTAAAAATATGTCAAAATCCTGTCAAATCATAACTATGGGTTAAGAAGTTAGCAGATAATGAAGCTAGAAAATGTGGGCACTACATCCCCCTCTCCTAAAATTAGACTTCCTCCTGGAAGTCATTGGATGAGATAGGGATATGATCTCACAAGGTATCATGTTGTATCATGTGGTTGTTGGTAACAAGCATGTCCCACCAATTCAAACTTGATCAAGTACTAAGTGTTTCTCTTACTTAGATTAATTTAATTAAAGGTAGTTATATCTTCTAAGGAAATTGTTATCAACATCATTTTGAAAACCTCTAAATGGTCACATGTAGTGTATGTGCAATGTCAGGGACACTTTAAGGGAACTATATTATTATTAGTATTTTTACAAACTTGTCTTATCAAATATAACATGATTCAAGGTCAATTATATTTTTCAATTAGGAGAATATTAATCAAGGAAAATTGTAGCTTCCAAACTAAATTCATTTCTCTCATCATCTAACCTTCCTATAAGGGTCCAAATAAGAGGATGTACAAACATAAGGTATACATTTAAAATATAATAATGATGGGTGATCCAAGAGAACATAAATTTTTTTCTAAAAGGGTTATCAAGGTTTACATACTAGTTGCATATGAGCCCACTCAAGGAAACCATCCAAGATACTACAAATGCCACACAAGAAGAGAGTGAAAGTTTCCAAGTTTACATGTGTTTTCACCTCCTAGCTCCCCATTACTCTCAAATCTGGGGAAGATGGTTCAGGAGCCTATTTAATATGGTTCTAACATCCACATTATTCACTAAGGTCAAGGATGAAGATTCACCTAATACCAAGCATAGTTAAAGGTGTTGACTTAATTTGACCATTATTTTTATGTTCACATAATGATAGTACCAATACATTGTGGTTGAAATATATATATCTAGTCACCGAGTTAGGGTTGGTTGTCTAGTTTGGTTTCAAGGTTCCATAACATGTACCCTTTTCTAGAACATCTCATTTCTGGTTCAAAATTTGGTTTAGAAAACTCATAAGAGATAGTTTAATGGATTATTGTTTAAAAGTTTTGAAATTTTTTTCACCATGACAATAAAATTTCAAACTTTCTACACCCTAAACAAGCCATAACTCCTTAATGAAACAACAAACAACGAATTTTCAATTCAATAAGATATATGAAAATTTTTACTTAAATTTTATCATTTCTTAAATACTATAATCAAGAGAAAACATGAATGAGTTAGAAAAAAAAATCCATTTAAAGTGAATGTTTCCGAACCTATCAAAATATTAGGCAATTATAATTTAGACAGAATACAACTAGTCTATGTATACCTTCCTCAAGAGTACAAGAGATCAACACACATTTTCCTTTAAGGAAAGGTATAGTCTAATGTTTCTCAAGATATGGAACTTATGTTAACTTTTACTTAACAATTATTTGGTCATAATTGGCCCATTGGGTTGATATAGATAGATATATACTCATTAAGTAGAGGGTGAATCCATTTTACACAAATAACTTTAAATTTTTCCACCCTATTGAGTGGTAACAGAAAATGGGGCCATGTTTTAAAGAGTACCCTAAAAAATTTCCAATTTACATTTCTTAACTAGTGTTTATACTGATTACAAAGGATGCCTTCACCCAAGGTAGGTGGAAATATTAGTTAATCATTATTCTTAGTTCTTACAATAAGGGTTTACATCATTTATCTTATAATAAGTTACTAAGAGTTTTCTAATGTGAAATAAATCTTATGAAAGAGTCTCCTAAGAGTCAAATAGCCAAAGACATATCTAATTTGTGAGACCATCACAATCATTCGATTATTCATATTACTTTCTCACCTAGAACTTAGGAAGACAACACCATGTCTAATTTACTTACATAAGACCAACCATTTAGCATGTAATCCATATTATATGAATATCACATAACTAAGATTAATAAACATTACTTATTCCATTTGAAGCAATAGTTTATGATCACCTCAATTTTAGCTTTTTTAAGGGGGTAACAATGATAATACATGTTGTCAAACAAGGTTTTTAAATTCATATATATCATGATATATAGTTTTCCAAATTACATATAATTACATGTTTTTATTGTTGTTTATAAGGTATAAGTACACAATTGTGCTTATAGATTTATATATATAAAATAGATTATATATATATATATATATATATATATATATATATATATATATATATATATTTGTGGATTATATATGAAACATTACATTCACCATTATTGGACCATATTATCAACACTAACATTGGTAACCCATAACACCCAACCAAAGAAGTAATCATCACTAGTTTATTTTATCGAGAGAGAGAGATGGAAATATTGTTGCTATTTTTGTGTAATCAAAGTTCTTCTATATCCATGTGTTAAGGTTAGAAAGAGGGTGATTCCATGATTTCTACACGTAAGTATTAGTGTTATAAACATGATTAACTCAGAACATTTTAATCAATTTGAGGAGGTTTATAATCACACATGTACTTACTAAGGTAAAAAGGTTTTAACCAAGTTACATTGCAAAAAAAATTAGTAAGTGGTTATAGTATGAAAATAGGTTTATCGAGCTCAAGAAGGATTAAAATAACTAGATCATTTTGAAGCTAACTCTAAATGTTATATCAAGAGCCTTGATGAGAATTTGAAGTTGTGAAAACTAGATTTATTTTATAATAGCACAATGTATTCTTATGTTACGTGAAGAGGATAAACTAGCTATGAAATATCACTTGAGCAACACCATCGTATAATAAGAGACACTAACTTTCCTTTCCCCTTATCATTTATTGTTTAGAGACAAGTTAGAGGAGTTTACATTAGCAAACATTTTCATCCAATTATACTTAATTTCAAATTACAATTTTGAAAAGGAAACAACAAGATCATAAGGTCATTTGGTAAATTTCCTTATAAAAAGGGTTATAAAATTAAGATTAGTAACATAAACAAGAGGAGTAGAAATTATTCCAATTTCATAATAATGAAATTTTAAGACGTGGAAGACTATTTTATCATATTGGGTGGTTCTATACAAGATACAGTTATTTATTTTACACCCATACCAAAAGGGTTTTATTAGGTTTAAAAGTGGTGCCCCTAACATTGCGGTTGAGATTCCCAAGAAACAATGGATCACTAGAAGAGGAATCCAACTGTTATCGACAAGTTTGTGTTTTGTACTAAAATGATTAGAGGCCTCCTAAACACGCTTGGAAAATGAGCTCCTTATTCCTTTTTTCTCTAATAAAATTGCTGCAGCCAATGGACATGTAGAAATACTAAATGTTAGAAGTTGTAGATTTTAATTTCCTACTAAATCTCCCTAAACTACAAGTCCAAATCGAAACAATTTTTCTTAATTTAAGTTGCTGTCCCAAACATCAATGCGATCAAATGGGCTCAAAATGCTTTCAACTACATGATCAAACGATATAATAAGTTGGTTTAAAATGTTGTTGTGACTTCCCATGTCACTAGAGAACATAATCATCCAAATCAATCACCACTATGGAAGCCAAGGATCCATTTTTCATGCTAATTTAGAACAACTTTATTATTAACTTTTACCAATTGTTTTAAACGAATTAAGTGAAAAAAATTTGTGCACCAATCACCACCTATTATGTTAGCAGACGTATTACTCCCACGCGGTTAATCGAGAGATGCTTTTACCGATGGAAAAGTTTAGCATAAACATTTTAATTTTTTTATTTAATGTTATTAAAACATTAATAAATAATTAAATATCTTACCCAAAGCATCCACATGTGAAAACCATCACCCAATATCAAATGTAGTGGCCCATATGGGACATAGAAAAAACCACACCAATTGCTAGTTAAAAATTTGGGTAAATGTTTTTTTAAGTAATTACTAAACATTACTTTTCCAATCCCCATTAATAATTATTTTATACTAATTTGATCTACCTAATTAAATAATCTACTAGCCCAAATCCAACTTTAATTATTTAATTCTAACATGGCTACCCCACTAGACATATGTTAAGGTTACATTAAAGGTCTACACACCCCTTTCAATTTACTTGACCCCCCCACACACCCCTCTTTTATATTATTTCCTAAACCCACAAATTCCCACAACTTAAAAGTAGTGTAGGATTTAATGAGAACCCTTGGATGCTTTTACTTTTAGCCCTTAGATCTAAAAACCCTAAAATTACCCTAAAATGTCTTTATGATTTATTTTTCTTTTCTTTTCTCTTCCATTTGTTTCATTTTGTAATTTGTAGGTTTGGGAGAGGCCATGAATGGCCATGAAGAAATTTTGAGTCTTCTCTTGTATTTTCTTCTTGTTCTCACTTGTTTAATTTGCAAGTTATGATGGAAAAGATTCTTCTCAAGATATTTTCATCCTTGTATTGGTTTTGGGAGGACCCAGGGTTTCAAGCATTGTTTTTTGTGTTATTATTCTTCTACTAGATGAAGATCTGGTTGTGGGTATATCATACCCCCTTCAAAGATGAATATTTGGTTGTGGGTATATGAATATTTGGTTGTCGGTTTGGGGTTTGGATTCATGGAGGTGGGAGGTTCATGGTTGGGAGGGGTGCAGAGTTTTGGAGGGGATGGCGTGGGGATTGTGTGAGTGGGGATTGGAGTGTAAGGAGGTGCGGTGGTTGGTGTAAGGTGTTATGGTGCGGGGGTTTGGGGAGGGCTCAACCCCTCCCAAACTTTCATTTTTTTCCAAAACATACAACCAAACCTTCACCTGAATTATTTTATTATTATTACATTTTTTTTTTTTTAAAATTGTTATATATTATATATATAGATAATATAATATATATTATAATATATTTTAATATATTATATTATAATATAATTTAATATATTATATAATAATATATAACTATGTTTTGATATATTATAGTTATATTTTATAATATAACTATATTAAATATATTTTAATATATTTATATCATATACTATGTAAATAAATTATTACAAATTGTAAAATGATAGATTATATTTTGTTATCTTTGTGAAATATGAAACTTAATAATTTTCCATATATAAATACTAAAATGATTTACTGATTTGTATAAATAAAAGCAATGTAACAATACATTTTAGTCTCATACAAATCTGCACTAAAAGAATGATAAAATGAAGCCATAGTAATCAAATATTTCTCTTGCAATGGTAATATTCACTTGTTTTAAATTTTATAGATGTAGGAGTAAATTTAAATATGATCTCAAACAAACTTTCAATTTACCATGATTTAAAAATATTCCAAAAATTAAAATGTTCCTTTTCTCATGGAAGTTCAATGAAAAACTGAATCATTATCTAAGGGAGAAAAGTAAGACTTTATTGCAAAGAGATATATCCACTCAAATGTTATAAGACTCCTCATTCCATACGAACTTATACAGAAAGAGTAAAACTTCCACTTCTCAAAATATGCCTTCACTTCAATGATATGAACAATATTTTTTTCCATGTTATATATCAGCTATAATGTATTTTCAAATATAAAGACACAACCTTTCAAGAAACAAAACACTTCTTTAAGAAGAGGATCAAACATACCAACAAACCCATGATCATGAAAAACATGTTTTACCAAGATCTATATTTTCAAGAATGGTATACACAACACTAATACAACATTAGTTGCTCAAAAGCAATCTCAATCCCAATATGGGAAACTTACAAATAAATAGAACTTCCAACAATGTCATATTCACATGATTACAATAAGTATAACTTTCCAAACAACTTGAGAACAAAAAGATGCTAAGATATCAAGGAAACTCCAACCATCTTCCAAACTTGAGCTCCAACTTTGAGTGCCTTTCAAAGAAACCAACACAAGGACAAAGACTTGTTTTACCACCTAACCTATAGGCATCATTGCATGTCTTTCCAAATCTTGGAAGACATGCTAGCCTCTCCTAAGCCCATGGGAGAGAGATCTAGCTTCCAAAAATGTACACAATATTTAGGGAGACATAAACAACTAAAATATCACATACAAGACAATCCATACACTAAATAAAACACAACATTTACCAAACAAAAGAAAAGAGGAGAAAACCATATTCATCCTCAACAATGGGGAAGATTAGATGAGACATCCAAAAGTGCCAAAGAGAGTTGTCCAACCATAGGATGTGCACTTACAAGATTCTTCACAAAACCTCCTTATCCCTCCAAGACAAAAATCCCTCCTTATTGCTCCACCCATTCACCTAAAATCCTCCTTGGGAGGATTTTCAAACCCATTGGGTTTCCTCTCCAAGGATGGGGAAGGGGGTTCAAACCATATGAGGGGAATAAAAAGAACCAACATGGCTTTCCCATCAATCCATGAGGTTTAAGAGGGAAAATCCATCCCTCTTCCTAAAAAATCCAAAATCCATCAAGCCATATGATGGATGGAGAAAATAACAAATTACATACCCAAAGCAAAGAACAACTCATGCAACAAAATACAAATTTCAACCATAATCAATTTAAGATCTAACATGCAAGATAACATATAAAGGAGATCAAAGAGCCTACCTCCACAAGCTCTCCAAATATCTAATCTTTTTCCCAATTCCTTGTCCGTGACATGAACCACTTTCCCCACCTCAAACCATATGAGGGGAGTTAAAAGAACCAACATGGATTTCCTTTCAATCCATGAGGTTTAAGAGGAAAATCCATCCCTATTCCTATGTTTGTTAAAAAATCCAAAATCCATCAAGCCATATGATGGATGGAGAAAATAACAAATTACCTACCCAAAGAAAAGAACAACTCATGCCACAAAATACAAATTTCAACCATAATCAATTTAATATCTAAGTGTTCTTATGACATGCAAGATAGCATATAAAAGAGATCAAAGAGCCTACCTCCACAAGCTCTCCAAATCTCTAATATTTTCCCAATTCCTTGTCCAAGAAAACTCTAAATTCCAAAGCCACCAAGCACCAAGCAAAATCCAAAAAAAGTCCTCTTTCTCCCCCTCCCCCAATGAGGGAGTATTTTAAGAAAAGAAAAAAATTTCCTCACAAATGAGGGGGTGATATGTGTCACCTCTCTCTTCCTCCAAGTAAAATATTCCCAAAATAAAATGGAGGAAAGATAAACTCACTTTTAAACACCCTTCTCCCGAATTGCCCAAAAAAAATGAGACAAGTTTGTTAAATTTTTTAACACACACACATTCCAATCCATTTTATATGGATGGTGACAAAATAGAGGAAAAATGGGAGGGAAAATCCCTCTATGACTTGAAATTAAGCCCCCTTACCTAATAGGTAGGGTTGAAGGGCTTATTTTCATGCTAAGTGAACTCCCAAAACTAAAAAGGGTCACTTAAAATGCCTAAAATAGCCCAATTTTGGGTTTGACACATTTGGACACATATGTAGAGGATGTGGGGCCCACTAAAGTGTGATCATGTGACTCCAATCATCCTAATTAACACACACTTACACAAATAAAAACTCCTAATGCAAGTGGGAACCATTAATTCTCCAAACCTATTTTAGTAACAAAATAAATAACCTAATCATAATTAAATTTATATAACATATAACATTACAAATAGGGCCACTCATGGTGCCCAACAATACAATCAAACTATAAGGCCTCATACAACTAACATGGTCAGGACTTAGCCCCATGAGCCACTTGTGCACAATTTTCAGTAGCCACCCCGAAACTCACATTCTCTGTGCCATGTAACCTACACACTCAATGCACACATTAAATTCATCTACCCAAGACAAGTGTAAATAAAGTACTATGCATGAAAAGTAAATGATCAAGTCTAAACATGCAATATATGATATCAAAACATCAGCATGGAGTCGTAATTGAGAAAAAATGCACAATTTCACACCACTTCACCATGTGCTAGCCATCACATTTCCTATAAATGACATATTTCCATGCTATCATGTGTTTTCATCAATAATTAAATAATCTATATCATCAAGATGTGCAACTAAACTAAGTATCCATCAAATAGGCCCAAATACCCTAGCAATACATTAGTATCCACAACATCTATTAAAATGTGCCAACATGCTAATCAAAATATATTGGCACTACGCGCCAAAATCACCGCACATGTCAAGAAAAGATCAAATAACATAACATCACGCCAAAAATATGTCAAAATCCATCGTGAAATATTAACTATGGGTTAAGAAGTCAACAAATAAATGAGGCTAGAAAATGTGGGCACTACACCACACATAACCTCCTCACGTGTCGCCATTGAGCTCCATATGATGTCATAATTACTCCATTAAAATTCAAGTATTTTACAAGAGCGAATTCGGTAGGCTTTTGAAAATGCCAAATCTAGTCGATACAATTAGTATACCATCAGAGTTTTGAGAAACTCCTTTTCCAACTTCGATGAAGATACCACCATGGTTAGAAAGCAACATAATTTTAGATACATTATGGTCCATATTTGAGGAAAATATATTGAAGATCATGGTGAGGTAACATTCCCAACTGGTGTATATTTTGGATTAGAGGCCATGAAAATGGGCCAGAGGCAATCTCTCTCTTCCCTCTTCATGCCTTGAAATTTTATGTGGAGAACCCTTATAACTAAAGAGGAGATGAAAATTGTGATGAACATTATGATCCATGGTGGAAATTCCAAATCCAATTCCATCACAGATGAAGCCATGCATATATCCCACACATTTTGCGAGTATGAAAGGGGAAGTGTTAATTATTCTCAACCTCAATTGGGTGGGTGTGGACCATGGGAAACATTGATGAATATATTAACACTATTTATTACGTTGTAAAGTTTTTTTACAATGGGTAAGCTTAGAGGCGTTAACAATGAGAGAAATACATAGAGAAAAGGGAGAGGTAGAGAACATTGAATCATGGTGCAATCGGAGCAGTCAAAAAAAAAAAATCACATGTGGGTTTCAAGTCAAATATGATTAATAATAAATATAACCATAGGTGAGTTTCAAGTCAAAACTAATTAATAGTAAATAAATCATATATTTTTTTAATTATTAAAAACTAAAAAATTGGTACAAGTGCCTCCTTCCTAGCTAGGATTAGGGAACATAATAACAAACGACACGTATCAAATTTACGTCTCACAGAGTATGGTCGAGCATTATAGGAAAAAATACCTCAAGAATACAATTATATTAAGTGTTTCTTCATTTTCGATGATGGGTTGGGTGACATAGTCCTTTAATGAAGCTTCATGAGAATAGTCACTCTCGATTAAATTCTTAAGTGCATCATCACATAAATCCAGTTGAAATTTTGATGTTTGTGCGGTGAAAACAAGAAGAGCCTAAATGGTGAGAGTGTTGAGGATGAATACATTTCATGTGAGCCAATTTTACCTTTTATGAGTGATTTCTTTATATCTAGTAATACCAAAAGTGTGAAGGTGCATTGAAATATTGTTGTTAATATATAAGCTAATATAATATGCATCGATTATAGTTCCCACCTCTTCTTCTCTTTGTAGTTCTTTTGCTGACTTATTGTTTTTAGTTGATGATGGACATGGATTTTAGCATCATTTGGATACTATATGTTCTTATTATGGTTCTTTTAACAAAACTTGTGATGATTTGTATGCATAACACCAAGCTAGTATTATGGATCATTATCTTAGTTCTTGTATGGTATGGTTCAGATATTAGCATGTTATGACACAATTTTTTCATTTCACATATGATGGATTTACTTATGGTTTCTTCATATACTTGGTTATCATTTGAATTGTAATGGCTAATTGGATGTCGTCATGTGTTACCTAGATGGATAATATATTTTGCGCTAGTATGGATGTATATGATCAACGTTATCTATTTCATGTTGACATTGTTTTGGTATAGTTAACGTGATTTATCCATGTATGATTTATTGATATTTTTAAATTAATATTTTATTAGGCATGTATGTTTAATGTTTGTATTGAGTGTGCAGATTACAGGCACAAGAGAACATGGGTTTCAAAGCTGCCTCGGGTTTGAAAAAGTGGTTGAATGGGTCAATTCCTAGCCATGTTTTATTGTGTGAAGCCTTATATGTTTTTTGCATGTCATTTTTGGGCACCATGGGTGATCCCTAATTGTAATTTTATTATTTGTAATTTATCTAGTCTTGTATGAGCTAGTTTAGGGACCTAGTGGTCCCTACTTGTGCTAATTATGTTTAATGTTAATTAAGTATGTTGTTTGAGGTATGGGACCACCTAAGTGTCACTTGGGTGGGCCCCACCACCTCAACCCTTGTGCCATTTATCCCAATCTCGAATTTGGGCTAAAAGTAGCAATTTTGGTGACCTCTTTTCATTTTGGGAGCTTCCCTTTCATGGAAAAGGACCCCTTGGACCCCTACCTATGGGTAGGGGGTTCTATTTTCAAGACCAAATGTGATTTTACCTCCCATTTTACCCCTCACACATCAATTTCATGTAAGAGAGTTGGTTTTTGTGTTTCTTAAAAGTTGTAGGGGTTTTGGATTTAATTACATTTTGGGGAATTTGGAGTTTACCTCCAAAATGAGAGTTTTTTTTTGTTTGTTTTTAGAATATTTTGTGGGGATATGAGGAGGGTGACACAGTCACCCTATAATTGGGAGGATTGTTAATTTATTTTCTTTTTATATTCCCTCAAGAAAGGGTTGACACCTTTTGGTCATTTTTGCTTTTGGGTGTTGGATATTTTGGAGAGTGTTTGTGGAGCTTGGAGCTTTGGATTGTTGGATTGCATAGATATTTTGGATAGCTTGATTGAGGTAGGTATCCATATTCTTCTACTATTTTTTCTTATGGAAATATCATGTGTTTATGAAATGAAAGTGATGTCCTTTGTATTTTTGTTATGTGTTGGATTATGTGTGTGTTTTCGGGACTTTGTTATTGTTTTTTTCTCCATCCATCATGCTTTGTGATGGAATTTTGGAGTGTTGGGGAGAGGGAGGAATACCCTTATCACCACATGGCTTAATCATGGAGGATTCACTTAGTAAATGTATGGTATAACATGTTCGTTCAAAGGGTATTAAAGAATACCCTTAATTCTAGTTTTTACCTCTAATTATTCAATTGATAATACCCCCTCCCATTATATTATTAGAATGAAAATACCCCCTATTTTTTCCATGTACCTTACTTACCCATTTTTCCATGACAATTTTATTTACCCCTTTTTTATTTCTACCCTAATAGAATAAAAATAATATCATATTTCTCACTCAATTTTTTTAATATACATTTTATCTCAAAAGATAGTTTGAAGCCATTCAAGACCTATTACCAATTACCTTATAAATGTTAAGCTTTAATCATTTATCAATAGTTATTTAAATAATTAAGATGGTGAAATAATATCACTTGTGTTGAAAAGCATACTCAATCCTAGTTTTATACCATCTTATTATTTATTGGTTAAGAATCTCTTAATTGAGATTTCTTTATTCAAAAATAGATTATAATTTAACTTTATGACCACACTTCTTAAATTGTAATTTTAATGTATTTAGTTTTTAAAATTAGGGTTCAAATTTTTTAGTTTTATATTAAAATTAAACCTCCCTTTCTATTGGCCCACATCTCTAACCTAACCCTAATACTTAATTCAAAATATTAATAAATTAAACCATGTAACCCCCTCATGTCTCTTTGGTATATTGAATTTACTTTTATTAATTTTAATTACCTCAATATGAAATCATGTGCTAGGATATTACCTAGCTAATTTTCCCCGTGGGCTTGATGGGCAAGCCATGATGGTCTTATTTATTCCTCCCCTCATATAGTTTGATGTGGGGAAATATTTTCATATGGTTTGAGCTTCTTTCCCCATCCTTGAAAAGGAAATATTTATGGTTTGAAAATCATTGCAAGGAGGAGGCTTGGTGCATGGGTTGGAGAGATAAGGAGGAGAGATTCTTTGGAGATTTACATTGTGATTCTATGGTTAGATTCACCACATGGCTTCATATGAGATTCTTATCCCTCGTCCCCATTTTGGGGGAAATCATGGAGTTTTCCCTCATGTGTTGTTTTTTTTGGATGTTGGGTATGTGAAAAAGGTGTGTTTGTATACTTGTTCCCTTCCATATTCAATTGTCCAAACCAAGGCATGTATCCTCTCTCTCCCTTGGGCTTGGATGGAGGATATCGTGTCCTCCATGTGTTGGAAATGACATGTAATGATGCCAAATAGGTGGGAGGTAACTCTCTGATAGAAAATAAACACGTGACCTTATTCACATCGAACCTCCCAAGGTCATGCCAAGATATACGGTGTAGAATAGAAGTGGATGTGGATGTGGTAGTGATGAATAAGCTAATTGGGAAATCTTATGTCTTCTACATGCAATATCGGGATCTGTGAGTCTAAGGCAAAGAATGCTCTCCTTAACTAAAGTGGTGTGATGGATCAATAAGATATGATAGCTGGTCGAGATTCCAATCAATGTTGAGTTCTATCGAGATTGTATTTTTTGGTTGTTGAACGTGTGGAAAGTGACCTATAGGAACCTTGTGTGGATTTCTAGAAAAGTTCATGGAGGTGAAGGTGAGAGGCATATTAGAGCTGTAGGAACTATGGGTGATTTTTGTGCGGTCCGAGAAGGTTTTATCCGGATCGGCTATTATGTTTAACATGGAAAATTCTCAATAATGTCTAGTGGAAGTGGTGAGGACCTAAATACTAGTGTATGTAACCTAGTTTCAATGTCAATTGATTAGTAGGCCCATTGGGTTGTGGGACCTGAGGATCACAACCGAATACTCTTGAGGCTATGGCCCTTGTATGGTCATACGCGTAATCAAATCCTATTTCCAGGAGTAGTCCAATAATCGTAGGATTGATTAACAATGATTTTTTATATGTTTAGTTGTTCTATTTTCTTAGCAAAAGTTGTGGGTGTTCGTAAAACCGTAAAATGAAAACTTGTATCGATGTCAGTTATACATTCCGGCCCATTGGGTTGTGGGACCAGGGGATCGCAACTGTAAGTATTTTCCTGTTATGGATCGTTGATGGTCATGTAGATTGAATTGGAATAATTGTTGTAACACAAGCTAACTATCAAAAGAAATCTAATCTATGTTTTAAAGATATATTGGAATAAAGCAAGGAAAGGAAACTAATCTAGCAAAAGTAAATGTTTTTTTTTTTTTTCTATTTTCAAGCAATATATCTAATCTAATCTAATAAATAAACTAAATACAAATGATTAGCTGGATGTAGATAATTACTTGTGTGGATGTCCAAATCTAAATCTAAAGAAATTAATCTAATGTAATTGAAACCCTCAAACCCTACCTCAGAAGTGAAGAGAAAATAATAACCCCGAAGAGATATTGTTCCTCACAACTTCCCTGGTAACATCAAAGAGTGAGCTTTCTAATGATTTTATCTACTTGTAATTACCTAATTAATTGAAATGAACAATTTTGCTACTCTATTTGATATGTAATTGAAACTAATGATTTGAAATTGACAATTTGATAAACAAAGAAGACAAACACACAACTCCAACCTGGATGAGCAAGAGCTTTGGAAAATCCAGTTATATCTGTATCTTTCCCCTTAGTTTGTTCCTTTCTTTCTTCGAGTGTTCATATGAGTCCAAGGAATTGGGAATGCAAGAACAATAGCAATAGAAGAAGACGCTTGAGCAATGGTATCTTGAAGGTAGTCTGGTTGCAATGCAGGTAGAAGAGAGATAACACAAGAGATCTGAGCTTGGCTATGCAATTCCTAGCAAGATTATGACACCAATACAATGTAAGATACACAAAAATTCTTAGGCCATTTTCTTGAATACAAGCATGGAATATATAAGAATTGGGGCTAGGATGTGCCTTCATGCACAAGGAAAGAAGAAGTAGTTCCAACTAATTAAATATATTTAAAAATAGAAGAGGGAAGGAGAACCAAGTAATCAAAACTATTTTTAGACAATTTGGTTCACGGATGCATTCTTAAAGTGAATTTAAGTGAAGCGTCGCATGTTAAAACACACATGATGGACCGCCGCCTAGGTAGGCAGCGGTCCTAGCTTTAAAGGCCAAAACATACACAAAAAGAAGTGGGGAGCTTGAAAAAGCATGGAAAGGCTAAGTAAAGATGTCTAGGCTACAAATATACACTGTAAATGGGTTTTGGGAGCTTGAACACCTTCTCAAAAGGACATGAATCATTATTGGGGATTTTGGTTTTATGATAGTGTAGCACATGTAATTTTGGGTGCGTACATATTTCCCCCTTGGAGAAGTGTCTTAGCCATGAAAAGGTGTAAAACGTAGAATCCGAGTATGGTGTTCTCGAAATGGGGAGTTAGAAGCTATACGACACAACCATGTGTCGAACATCACCATCCAAAATCCTGCTACCTACAAGAGAAAAGAAGACTCATACACGAGATAGATAAAATATCGAAAAATAAACACTAAATTAAAACGACAAGAGAACTTACCATTTGTGTGAGGATATAGAAATATACCTATGTCAACACTCCAACCCTATAAGAACATACACTCAAAACAAGGTCAAAACAACAAATATATATCAAAACAACTCATTTTCAATTCATTTGTGCATATTTGAGTTGGTGAATTGGAGCTCTGGACCTAGAGTGACCATTTCTAACAAGAGTATAGCCAAAATGACTATTGCGAGATCGTGATCATGCCTCCATGATCGGAGATCGAATAAAGCGATCTAAGGTTGGTTTTTTCACTTTTGCATTTTCAAACCTAAAATGTAAAATGTTTGAAAAGTTTGCCTAGTAGGGACTATTTTCAAAAAAATGTCTTAAATGAGTCTCTAAGGGGGCATGCTCATTGGGAAGTCTTTTTTTTTTTTTGTTTAAAATGGTCATTATTTTGCGTTTTGAGCACCTTTTAGGGTTAATAACATGTTTTAAAAAATAGGCTCATGACCATTGCCAAAGCAAGGTGATGGTCATGGGACCGCCGCCTTACAGTAGGGCGGTGGTTACGAACATAATGATAAAAATAATAACTTGTATTAAATTGGATTTTTTATGTTTTTATATGTTTTGGTGAGCCTATCTTTTGATATATGTTACTAACTTGATCTCTTTCCCATGTTTTGGTGAATGCAAAAGGAGGAGTACATACAATGGAGTCAAGAGAGGGAGTGTGATTGGCTCCCTGGGATTTTGGATTAGCTGATCTAGGGTGAGATGGATATTTTACGAGAGGGCATGTATATGGTAGATTACATGGGTGCCCCATATTACCCTTTCCTAGTCACATATTGTGTGACTTATTTTCCTACTGGGATGAAGATCGGAACACTTCCGGTTGCAGTGCCAGGGTGAGTGGACCATCGGCCTAGAGGATGCTTACCGCATTCTTGGGATCCCAATACTTGGGATGAGGTTGACCTTGGAGACAATAGGATATAGGGAAGTGATGACATAGTGGGAAAATTACATGAGAGATGGTGTCATCTCGTTTGGTGTAAAGAAGGTGATCAAAGTCTGTCCATCACCACTACTAGCATTCCTATCATATGGAGAGACATAATGGGCATCTTTTCTCCCAAATGATCGGGGATAAGGGGAGATAATATTCTATATTATTGGGCTCCTATCATCACATAGATCGAGGGCCATGGCCATACATATGTTTGGGGAGTAGACATTCTAGGGACCACCCACCATGACTTATACAGGGGTAGTCCTTTTGCGGGGGAAGTCACCTGAGCCACAACACTCTTGTTATGAGTTGGGTATATGAGTGCTTCATCCCCTATGGAAGGAGAGTACCAGTGTTGGATCCAGGGGCCATTTGGGTAGCGAGGTGGATGGCTATGTCAATTCTTAGGATGCCACATCAACCATTGGCTTCCTTGATTATGTCATACATGGTTGCCACACCCTACCGGGATATGAAAGGGCTATGGGGGTAGGAGGAGACAATGATGGTATCTTGTTCTACCATGGGTCATTTGATTAACAGAGTGGGGAGAGTTGAGACCCATCCCTTTGATCATGTTCCCTGTAGTTTGGCCTCCCATATGTGGACATGCTTCCTCCCATTGTGCCGGTCTATAGGATCATTCAAGAGGCCTAGAGGGGCCCTAGAGGAGATCCTGATTGGACAATGGTTACCCTAGGTGTTCTTATTGTAGTTAGGCATGTGGTCCATGCTCGATGGGAAAGCTGGTTTCCCCTCAAGTGCCTCTACTTTAGATTGCGTCTGATCCTACTCATAGTGGAGAGGAGGATGACCCCATTGATATAGACTTTGATTTCAAGAAGGATACAAGAGATGAAACCGAGGAGGAGTAAGTTTGAGAGGAAATATAAGATGAGGGGGTTGGTCTTTGAGGCTAGTGAGGAGACCTATATGAAGGAGGAGGGAAAACTTGAGTGGCATGACACTTAGGGCATGCTAAGAGAAATACATGAGGAGGCGAGTGTAGAGAGAGAGACACTTCCTCGAGGTGGAGAGGGGGATGATGAGTTAGTGATGGGACAATGTTTTCCTAGCAAGCTTTAGGGAGGCCCTACCTAGATGCTTGGAGATAGTATATTTAATGCTCTTGCCTCGAATTATCTATGTTTAATGCTCTTCCCTCGACTTTGTTATCTTGGAGTTTTAGTTTTGTACTTTCTTTTGATTTGCATTTTGTGGTTTCTAAGTCTTTTTTATTTTTTGTTTCTTGGATGTAGCATACGGATAGGAGTGGTGAGAACTCATTTGATGGGTGTCCGTGGACACCATGTTGATCCCCTTAGGGAAGAATCAAATCGAGTTGACCACCGACTCAAGCTCGCCAGCCCACTAGCAGCTAAAGCCATGACACCTGCGACGTGTTTTCCCCTGTTTGAAGGATAGTGGAGGTGGTGACCTCCCTTCATACCTAGGTGGATGGATATGAGACTACCGAGAATTTGATGAGGTGGAGCCATTCCCGTAGTGAGACCATAGTTGGTGGCCATTACCACGAGAACTCACACCATTCTATTCATTCCCATCGTCAACTTTGTAATTGTAGTAGGATCCCTGGACATGGCCGTCCACCATCCGAGGGATCCCATAGGGATTGATAGGCCATTATGCCTCTAATTTGCCTTTTTTCCATTTTGTTAGACATTATATGATTTTTTTAAAATATATTTTGCACTCATTTTGAGTGTTTTGACCATGCCTAGTTCATGATGAATTTGTATACAAAATTCACCCACTATATATATACAAAATGTTATTTTTGGTTTAGTAATCCATTGTATCCGAGTTGAATTTCTCTTGGTTTATCTCTCATGTGTACTCTAGATGTTTAGAATTTCCAATTTTTAATGCTTTTCATAATGCATGAAGTAGATGTGAATAATAAAATAATGATCTCTTTTTTTGTAATTTATAATACTTGATATATGATAATGTAAACACAATGTGATGTTTTAACTTTAGTTTCTTTAAGCACTCTTTGGTACTTTGTGTTTGCCTTGGCAAAATGTGTGATAAAATGTGATGAGTAAATGTACTTCCACTCCTAACTCCACGCAACTAGTAAGATGAAATGGCTCAATGCCAAGAGCCAAAACTAGCACAAGTTATGAAAATTTGTTGAGTGGTAACGATGATGGAAATACCATGATTTGACAAAACAAAATTGAGACGCTACAACCTTACCCTACTCAAGCTACTTCATAGTTTAGAATGTAATTTGATTTCTAGTTTATCTAGACTTAGATCCGTAGATGGCCACTTGGTTGACAAAATTTGGTTTTGGGGTTTAAAATCTTTTGGAATTTTGGACATCTAACTCACTTTGTTTTTGACTTATGATTTCACAATATTTGAAGGAATGGTTTCTAGATTTCAAGTGTGTCAAAGAGACCCCCTATACCTTGCCCCATGCTACTAGTAGGAAGTGTGGGCTCATCACCATAGACAAGGCATAGGATACTAAGGGTACTTCTTTCCTTTCCCAACCCTACATCACTAGTAAGGGATGCAAGCTCAACACCAAAGGTTGGTAGGAAAAATAAGTGTGTAAAATAAAATTTTTCTATGGATTTGTATTTTACTTACTTATCTAGGAAAATCATTTAGAATGTTCTTATTTCCAAAAAAATTGTATATGGGATAGATGTGACACCATGAATCTTCTAGAATGGACTATAGGAAAAGACACCTAATCTAGAAAGAGACCATAAGTAGAGCCAAGTATGTTGGCCTTGGCATGGTTACCATCAAAATTTTGTCTTATCATATTTGAACTAATGAGATGATTCGAAAACAATTGATGAGACCATGAAAATTTGAAAAGGTATGATTTGAATGTTTTGCCATGATTTTTTTAGAATTTTTTAGGAATTGCTATAAGAATAAGTCCCTTGATCAAAAATTTTACATAATGAAATGGCAGATGAAAATGTTGTGTAGATGCAGTAATGTACATATGAAAATGCGTTGATGAATCATGTGTAATACCTCTTTAGGTGAAGAGAGTTTACAGATTCACTAAAATCCTCACCTTCTAGTGTATACAGGTGAAATACCCCATTTTTGTAGTCCTCTATTACTCGATATGGACCCAACCTCCTCGTGTCTAAATTTTCTTCCTTCGCGGTCTTTTTGTCTATCCAGCTGTCAAGTCTTAAGACCAAATCTCCCTCATATATTTCACACTCATAAACCTTCTTGTTATATTACCGATCCATCCGGTCAAAGCATAAATGTTGTGCCATTTCATCAAGAATTTCTAACTAAGAGATTTATGATTCTCGATAGCCTTCTTCTCCCAAGATTCCTTGTAGTGAAATACAGAGACTAGGTATTTTGAATTCAAGTGGTAAAACCACTTCCACACCACACACCAAAGAAAATGGGGTTTTGCCCTTATTGGTGTTCTAAGCGATGTTTAATAGGCCCACAAGTATGAAAACAAATTTAAGTGACAATATCATTTGTTCTTCATAATGGTCTTAAGGAGGATGGAATTTAATGTATTAGCCTCATCCTGTCCATTGGCTTGAGGATAATAAAGAGAATCGGTGTGGTGATTTATCTTGAACTTTGCACAAAATTCACATATTTCGTTGCTTTTGAAGGATGTGCCATTATCCAAGATAATGACTTGTGGAACCCCGTATCTACAAATGATCACGGTTCAAAATGAAATTAGTGATTACACAACTAGGTACAATGGTAAGGGCATGGCTTCTACCCACTTAGTAAAGTATTTCATGGTTGTGATTATGAAGTTGTGGCCATCTTTAATGAGGGAGGAAAATTCCCTATCGGATCTAGGCCCCACGTAGAGAAAGGCCATGGGATTGCAATTGTTTGCAAGGTTGTGCTAGTATGTGGATGTTGTTGGAGAACTCTTGAAATTTATGGAATTTTGCACAAAATCTACTACATCATGTTCTATTATGAGCCAAAAATATCCCATCCAGTGTATCTATTGATGGTGAATCACAACATCCCTGAATGTTTGCAACTCGATGGGTTGAGATCGTCAATGTGATTGCATAACATGGAAATTTTCCCAAAGTGTGGGACTTTACAATCAGGAAAGCTCTCCGGATGAAGGTTGGTTCCTATTCCTCTATTCAGGTGCACACATACAATTTGCAGAGGGTCTACTCTAAAATCTACTCTAATTTTCGAAGGAGACAAGTTAAGAAGATACAAGAAAATAAACCTAACTAGTAGAGTTGATGCACAAAAGGAATGTTGAACACCTGCTTTGTAATTAAACAGAAACCATAGAAATGCAATACAATCACCATGCATAGTTAACCAAAAATTACAATGAGAGATTAGGAGGATGTAATGAACACAAGAGAGGGTTGAAATCATCCATAGAATTATCTTATTGCTCCAAAATTAATACTGAGTGCATTCTGTTAGCAAGAGGTAGAGAATTGCATTACAAATTGAATGGGAAGCTTGAAACTCCAAAAATTCACCACGTAGAATAGAGAAGAAGGGAGGGTGTAAAATAAAAATGTCCAACCCCTAAAAAAATGCCCCTCCTTACAATATATAGGAAGAATATGAGAGAGAAAGGAGAGAAAAATTGAATCCTACTTCAACCACCCCAAAAGAGCATTGAATTTTTGCAACAATGATAGGTTCCACTGCAAAACCCATGCATCCATGTGTTACTCCTTGTTGGGAAAGAAAGGAAGCCCATACTTTATTATGGTGGTAGGTGAGAAGTCTGACAGCCTTGAAAATGGTAGACTATATTTTTCATTTTAAGAACTTAGTCCCACTAATTTAAAGATATTTTAGTCATAGTTGAGTAGAAACGTCGAGAACTTTCCAAAAGTCCTCTCTTTCTCAAATCCAAGATTCTAGTCAAAATTCATGATCATCTAAAGGTCAAGGTTGGGAATTCTATGTTGGATCTCACAATATTTTAAAAGATCTAAGCATTTAAAATTCTTGGTGGGCTTCATGATTCATCTTTCATTGTTGGACCCTAAACACGTGGAGGGCTGCGCTCATTTGGGGACCTGCCTTTGGATTTTACCTTTAAAGTTGCACCGATGATACATGTGGAGGCTTCTGTAGCTCTTCCCATGTTTGGACTTTTCAACAGTTGGTGTAACTTTCTCTGGCTCTGACCACGTGGAGAGCCTGTGATCATTTGGGAACCTACCTTTGAATTTTACCTTTGAAGTTACGTTGATGAGGCACATGGAGGCTTCTGTTGGCTCTTACCATGCTTATAATTTTCAATGACTGGTGTAACTTTCTTGGGCTTTGACCACGTGGAGATCTTGCTCATTTGGGAATTTTTATTTTAAGCATCATACCAAAGGTGTACCGAAGAACATGTTGAGGCCTGCATTGGCCTTTTATATACTTATCCGATTCGGGCCTTGAGTGAAAAATATTTTAAAAAGATCTAAGCATTTAAAATTATTGGTGGGATTCATGATTCATCTTTCATTTTGGACCCTAGACACGTGGAGGGCCTATGCTCATTTGGGGACATGCCTTTGGATTTTACCTTTGAAGTTGCGTTGATGAGGCACATGGAGGCTTTTTCATTGGCTCTTCCCATGCTTAGAATTTTCAATGACCCGCACAAAATTCTCGAGGATCGACCATGTGGAGAGCCTATGCTCATTTGAGAATCTTTCTTTTAAGCATCATACCAAAGGTGCGCAAAGAGACATGTGGAGGCTTCCATTGGCTTTTTTATACTTAGCTAATTCGGGCCTCGAGTGAACAATATTTTAAAAGATATAAGAATTTAAAATTCTTGGTGCACTTTATGATTCATCTTTCATTGAATTGACCTTTCTCAATATTTTCCAAAATTCTTTGGGTTTGGAGTCTATCCGTGCAAGATCCACGTGGAAGCCCCGTGCATTCTTAATATTTTTCTACCTTTTAGGGTCCTAGGAATGCGACATGCCAACACTTGGCATCATCCATGAACATGCTTCTTTGTTCCTTTGGGTGAGTAAAGGTCCCCACTATATATAATGTAAAAACCCCTTTTCGGGTGGGACCTTTGTAGTTAGCTCCACATGGAAACCCTGTAGACTTTCAAGATTTTACCCCCTCCTTCCACTCTTGAAGTTGTGACGGTTGGACACTTGGCATTGTCCATGAGCCTGCTATGTGCTGAGATCCATGTGGGGGTCAAGCGCATCCCTAGGGTCTCTAATTTTGTTGCACCTTTTGAAAGTGCGCTAAGCTAACACATGGCACCTTCCACGACTCTATTGCTTTGCTTTGAGTTGACTCGCTCTAGGCTTGATTTTGACTTACCGAGTTAGCTTTTCTTCAACATTTCTATTGGCCATTCATTTTCCCACCTTCCATTTCCATTTCCGAGCCTTCTTGTAACCTGATTGTTAGATTTGAAATGTGGGCTCGCATGACTAAACGAACTCTTCATTTCTCTAGTGTGGAAGGTCATGTTTGATCAAACTTTTCCTAAGGGGAAAAATTAGATAACAATATCTTCGAGTAGTGGTGTGGCCACCAAAGTGACCTCAACATACTCTGTTATGTGATTCATAAAGAATATTTTTGGATTCTTACGTGACAACACACCTTAACAAAATTCTATCGAAGGCTCTACGATAGAGCACTTGTTCCAAAATAATGTAATTAGGAAATGACACGTAACAATATTCTTTTTGTGAAGTCACCCCTTCAGGTATGTATGGTCCACTATAAAATTAATGATGTCAATAGAGGGCTTGGTTTTCGATGTAGTACACACATTCATTAGGGATGCTTATATCTACTAGGTTGCCTTCTATCCAATGGGTTGTCTACCAACCAGTCCGCAATGATCTATCCTTTGAAGAAATTATGGTTAACGAATGTTAACTCAAACTCACCCATTAGCATTTTGAAGCACCCAAATTTATTAGATAAGGATCCTTGTGTAAGGAATGTCTGCAAGTGTTCGATGTAACAATAACCCTCATTTATTGATTTAGTAAATAATGTCTTAAGCACTTTATTGCAAAGACTATAGTAAGGCATTCTTTTTCCGCTTATGTGTAACACATTTCATAATCAATCAATGCTCAATAATGAAATAGATTGCAGGTTATCATTTATCATCATCTTCTTGATCCAACACATAGGCTAAACTTGAAATAGCCATAGCTCGTGAGTACGGGATCAAGGGGAAATTTGACCTAGGCGGAATGAGCATGGGGGAGATAGTAAGAATCGTTTAACCGACTCAAATGCCTTGTTACATTCTTACTTCCACTCAATGTTGTAATATTTCTTTAAAAAATTATTGATTGGATGAATAGAACATGTTAAATTAGGGATAAACCTTTAGATATTGTTGAGTTTCCCAAGAAACGATCGAATGCGAGAATCATCGACAATGGAGTCATTTCTGTATAGCCTATATTTTTGATTGGTTAACATCAATCCCTCATGAAGATATTATGTAACCCAAAATCTTGCCTCCTGTTACACCGAATAAACATTTTTGTATTTAACGTAATGTTGTATTTAAATAAGAGAGAAAGGATGATACAAAGCACCTCTGGATGGTTGCAACATTTTCTAGCCTTAGCTATAATATCATCCACATAAGATTCCATAATATTATGGATAAGATCATGGAATATACATGTCATTGATCATTCTTATGTGGTACCCACATTATTAAGCTCGAATGACATGACAAGTGTAATAGTAGGTTCCCCTAGGAGTTATAAATGTAGTCTTGCCCTGTTCCTCCTCCTTAGAGATTTTGATTTGATTATATCTAGAAAACCCATCCATGAGAGAAAATAACTCAAAACCATCTATCGAGTCAACGATAACATCGTTGGATGGTAATGGGAAATCATCTTTGGGACAAGCCTTTTTGATATCTTGAAAGTCTATGCAAATGCAAATCTTTCCATTCTTTTTAGACAAGGACTATGTTAGACACCCATTGTGAGTAATCAAATAGCTTGATGAATCCTACCTATAGGAGTTTCATTACTTCTTCCTTCACCATGAGGGCTACCTTTGGTTTCATGGGCCTTGACTTCTATTTAATTGGTTTGGAATCGACTTGGTGACAAGGTTGTGTACTGCAATATGTGGCACAATCCCCATCATTTCTTTGTAGCTAAACGTAAAGGATTTTGATGCTCTTTGAGGAATTGGGTATGTATCTCTACCTCCTCTAGAGTTAGGGAGGATCCCAACTTCAAAATTTTTGGTTCCTCCTCTGCTATCCTTATATTTATATCGATCATTCCCTCGATTAAGGAAGCATTTCCTTGTTCAAACTCAGGCGGGGTTGGAGGAAACTCTAAATCCCCTTCTTCTTCTAACTCATAAATCTCAAGATCTTTCCGGGGAAGAAGAATATGCCAAAATAAGAAGAAGAATGTGGGATCAAATAAAAATTGACCTCGTGATGCGAAATGTAATTTACAAAAGTGTTTAGGTATGCTAGAGTTTCTTCATTTTGTTAATGTGGTCTAAGATGATAGGATCCATCTCGGCTTCTATGTATGTCAACATTGGGGAAACTGGTGCTTTACGAATCAAGGGTTGAGCATGAACTGAGACTGTGAAGTTTGTGTCTTCCAACTCGTCACTTAGAGTGAAGTAGGAAGTGAAGTCACTATGGAATTTATAAAAAGGTTTTGTTCATGTGGGATTGCTTCAATTGATATGAAGTAAAACCCCTTTATTAGGCCCAACACTATTGTCTTATAGAGTTGTAGGTTATCGAATCATATATCGTATACCTCATACACTTGATTTACGATTGGTTATGAATCACCTAGTACCCTGATTTTAAGATCTCCCATTTTATTGGCCACAATGAGACCAAGGAGGAGAGCCTCATATTCAGCCCCGTTGTTTATACACTCAAAATTTAATTTGAAGGAAAAAGGTAGACTCCTTCCTTTAGGAGAGGTAAGAATAACACCTACCTTGGCATTAAAGTGACACTTGACTCCATCAAAATGGAGATTCCAATAGTTACTTAGAAAGATGGATGTTGAATCACCCTTTAAATCTTCCTCCTTCACCTCAGTTACCTTAACCATAGAGACCTCATATGCTGGAAGAGAACTGAGTCCCAAGGTATGTCCCATACCCATAGAATCGAATGGAAGAATCATAGGTAAATCCTTTTCCAACAGCTCAATAATATTTTCCGTAGTCCCTAATCACATTGTTTCTATGATGACGGTTTCATCTTTGACGCCATAGTTGCCTTTAATTAAACATGTGACCTCTAACTTTGTTGTAGGGACCAAATTTTCTTCTGGGGATAAACTCATGGGTTTGTTTCAGAATGGACCCCTGGCCTCTTCTTTAAAATAGCCAAATGTATGTCTAAGGGTTTTGGATCACCTTGTGCCACAAAGAATTTCTCTAAGTGGAAGAATTTGAATTCTTGAAACAATGTGGAGGGAATTGCCTTCATGTGATGAATCCAAAGATGACCAAGGATCATATTATAATTGGTTTCCCGATTTATAATATAAGACTTAGTTATCACCATCTTAGGCCCAATGGTGATTGACAATACTATAGTACCAATCGAGCGTTGACTTAAGGCTATCATATCCTCTCAACGTGTTTCATGTTGAAGAGCAATTTGTTTCTCCATAACCTAAATTTTGTAGAAAAGAGAAGGGAACTATGTTAACTACTACCCCATTATCAATCATTTTGCACTTTACATAATTGTTATAAATCCAAACTTGTAAAAAAAAATCCGTATCACCTCTACGAGCTATTTCAACATCCATGGGCATCTTGTTGATGTTGAATACGAATCCAACATCTCTTTAGTATACCCTGGTGGTGGACATCAAAGTCCACAGGGTGTTTTTGTGCTTTTGGAGGAGGGGTGACATTAATCAAATGACCAAGACCAAGTTCTTCTAGTAAAGTAACTCTATGAGTAGGGGAATTATTTAACAGATCCAAGAAGGAAATGTGAGAGAAGGTCTTAGTTAAGTCACTAATCAAGTCATAAGATCCTACCGGTTTGCTTAACGTATCATGAACACCATCTAGTATAGTTGAGTAGATCAGGGATTGGTGAGAGGAATAGTCTTTAGTCCTTATGGTAATTTTAATTTAAGGTTTATCTTCCAACTCCACTAATCCCACAATCTTTGTTTTTTGGTGACCATCCAAAGGAGGTGCCACTTGTGGGTTTGACAAAGTTGAGGCTTCACGATCATGAGTTCCTATTATAATACCCTTGTTTGAACCATTGGGGTCTAGTCTACCGTATTTTGGACACATAGGAAGAGGGTCATTAAATATTACAAGCGGTGTGTTTTATAGGGATACTGGTCCCATGTATGTTTTCTGAGTTGGTGCGGTTGGGTTTGCTACAAACATATCAACAAAAAATGTTTTTTATCTTTTGGAAAACACTGTAAAAACTTATTACAATCACGACATTTTATTACATCATACCCATGAACTCTATGGAATCCGCAATATAGATCAGGATCATAATCTCAAGGCCTTTGGTTTTTTCTTTGTTGCGGTCTGGAACCACGATTATTGTTTGGTTATTGATTGTTGTAGCTAAAGTTTTGGAACCCTTGCCCTTGGTTTTGGAATTGGTTTTGATACCCATCAGGTATTGATTAGGTCTTGGGGTCTACGTTTGTCATTGTTACTAAGGTTGTTTCTATTGTTGTTGAGGATGATTAAAATCCACATCATTTACCAAGGGTGAGAAGTTATTATTTCTCTAATTATTGCCATTTTTATTGTTGTTGTTTGCGGTGTTTGAATTGGGAGTATTAAGAATGTTAGGTTTCTTAGGTTGGCTAGTCACACCGTCGGTTATAACTCCACTATTATTATTAAGGATTTTTGTCCTTGATTATTGTTCATGTTATTTGAGTAACCGAGATTATTTTGGTTAAGAATGACTAACTTTCCATTTGCTCCGTAAGTCTTACGACCATTGTCAATGGCTGCTTGGTTGATTCAAAGAGAACCCTCTAGCACTTCTTCGTAGATCGTTAGTGGGAACTTTTGAACCTCTTCCTTTTTCCCTATTGAGGGAGTGGAGGAATAAATCAAAAGTTATGTCTGGTCCATGTTTGGAGCACTTACAGAGGAATAGAGAACCTGTTGCCACCTTTGAATGAAGTGGGTTGTAGACTCGTTGTGCTCTTGTTTGATGTGAAGGAATTATTTGATTCCTATCCTTAAGAGCTTGTTCATATCAAAAGCCTTTATAAATTATGACACAAGTTGTTTGAAAGAGTGTATTGAGGCCTCTGGTATCCTATAGTACCAGTTGAGAGTGATGCCTTCTAGTGTCGTAGGAAAATATTCGCAACAACCACATCCTATGGGAGCAACTCTCAAATCGACATTGTGTAAGCTTTGATATGAGTTAGGATCACCCTCCCCTTTGAACTTTGGAAGATTGGGAAAGGGTCTTGGGAGCATGATTGTATGGATGGAAAATTCTAGAGGCTCCTTTAGATACTCAGAATAAGTTCCCATTGCATATGTTTCAACCATTGAAGATCCTTGTTGGGAGGTGGAGGTTTAATTGGTTGTTGAAATGGAATTGCGTAAACATTTGTTGGGTCGTATGGAGTCCCATGTGGATTACCATAAGGACCTGGGTGAGTGTACATGACCCCTTGTGGTGATTTAGAGTACATGTGTATGAAGGGGGTTGACCACTTTGATATGGAGCTGAAGGCACGAAGCTAGGGAAACGTTGCATTTCCGGGTGGTTCTTGTTATAGGTATCCATATGTGGCATGTGGGGGCATACCCAAGGTGCTTGTCCTAGTTAGTAAATCCCGGGGTTTAAAGTGTTTGTATAAGCCAGAGGATTCTCACTAGCGGTTGGTCTTTATCTGTAATCATTGGATAATGAGAAGTTCTTGATTACCCTGCGTATGAATTTTGAGCATTTTGGGTAAGCTCTAACTCCTTGAATTTGTCTACCGAGATGGTGTTTGTAATTGATGGGGAAGTATTCTGTTTAGGTGCTTGTTGTTGAAATTTTGGAGGTTACTGAGGAGTGTGATATCCTACTATAAATTGTTCACTATGTTGCCACCCTTCATTGGTAATATTTTCCATTGCTGGAGGGGTAGTGTTATTATTTTGAAGTAGGACATCACCATGTCCTTGTAACCTATCAAAATCCTAGTTCATATTCTGGAACCATTGTTCACTCTTGGTGTACCGTGATAAGTACTCCTCATCTAGATGTGGGAGCTGGTCCGATTGCATGCTAATGGGCTATCGAAACAACACCCGGAGATGAAATTACTTCTCTAGTGAAATTCATGTTGTTAGAACTTGATTTTCATGTGGATATGTCTGTGTAATTTGGTCGACTCACGAAGAAGAGGATTTTGGGAATTTGAATGATTATCTACCCATGTTGAGAGCGAAGGTGACTATTGTTTTCCACCTATTTGATAATTGTATATGTCATAACCCAGAAGGGGTTGACCATATTCATCGAATCCCGACATATTTGGGGGTATAAGAATACCCATTGAATAAAGGGAAAACAGAAAGTGAATGGAAAAGTGGAAATGTTTAGAGACTAGCCCTTCACATCGGGTTCACCAATTTTGTAAGACATAAAATCAACACGTGACCTTCTTCACACCCGACCTCCCAAGGTCATTTGAGATAGCTGGTGTAGAATAGAAATGGATGTGGATGTGGTAGTGACAAATAAGCTAATTGGGAAATCTTATGTCTTCTACACGCAATATCGGGATCTATGAGTCTAAGGAAAAGAATGTTCTCTAACACGAAGTGGTGTGATGGATTGATCGAGATATGATAGCCATTCGAGAGACTTGAATCAATGTTGAGATCTCGCTAAGATTATATTTTTGGTTGTTGAAAACATGGAAAGTGATGTGTAGGTGCCTTGTGTGGATTTCTAAAAATGTTCATGGAGGTGAAGGTGATAGGCATATTGGAGCTACAGGAACTATGGGTGATTTTTGTCTAGTTTAAAAGGTCTTATCCGATTGGATGTTATGTTTAACATGGAAACGATCAATAACGTTTGGTAGAAGTGGTGAGGATGTAAATACCAATGTACGCAAACCAATTTTGATGTCAATTGATTAGTAGGCCCGTTGGGTTGTAAGACACGAGGATCACAACCGAATACTCGTGGAGGTTGTGGCCCTTGTATGGTCATACGTATAATCAAATCCTATTGCAAGAGTTGTCTAATAATCGTAGGATTGATTAATAATGATTTTTAGTGTGTTTATTTGTTCTATTTTCTCAAAAAAGTTGTGGGTGTTCGTAAAACTATGAAATGAAAACTTGTATCGATTTGATTTTATCAATTTGGTCCCACTCGGGTTGTGAGACCAGGGGGATCAAGGAGTAGACAAGGTGCCGAGAGGAGGAGCCATGCTTGTTTCACCACAAGGTACAAAATATCACTTAGCTTTCGATTTTCAGTTTGTTTACTCAAAAACACAACTAAGTATGGAGATTAGAATCATATATTGCATTAGGCAAGAAAGAGGGGTATTAAATATTTGTAAGTGTTTGGAGATAGTGATATAATTGTTAGGAATATCTATGTTTTAGTGTGAACATTGAATATTATGTGAGTGATTATATTATCTAGGATAATATAATATGTGTTGTAATAATTAATTACATTATTGTAAATGTAATTATGAGTGGGTGAGTAAATATTGTTATGAGTTGTTGAGTAAAAAACTCATTAACAATATTAGTTTTGTGAGAAAACAAAATCTCACGTAAAATAACATGGAGTTGTTTTAGGAGTTGTGTGTGGAGATATTTATGGAGATTATCTCTCCTTAAATATAGGAACTACCTCTCCTATATATATGGGTGTAATACTTCCTTTGTAATAACAAGAATGAAGAGTAATATTTCAAATTTAATTTATGCAATTCTGATATAGTATTTTCATTTGGTACCAGAGCAGGTCTGATGCAGGAAATTTCAGTGTTTTCTTGATCAAATCTGTCTCAAATAATAGATTCTATATTTCGTTTCCAGATTTGGGTTTTTCTATAATTTTGTATGCGAGAACCAAGTGTTTGTCAGGAAAGGAAAAAGAAATTTCAGCAGAACCCAGTTCGTATTTTTGAAGAAATACGTATTTTACTATGCAGTTATCAAATTCAGCATATCAATTCTTCTACTAAAAGTTTTCTCCAATTTCCAATAATGTTGAATTGTTAATACAGAGTCTTGGCTTGCTTGGAGGTTCAAAGGTATTCTATATAAAATTTTTAAAGTACTTGATTCAATTATGTATTCTATATATTAGAAGGAGTAATCTCCACATTACTTGATCAAAGTAATTATGAAGAATATGAAGAAGTAATGTATGTACAAAATAAAGCAAGTACTTCATCTAAGAAAGGAAAGTTCAAACCAAAACCTTTCCTTTTAAAGGTAAAATGAAATGCTATTACTATAATGAATCGGGACATGTAGCCTTGAACTATAAAAAGAGGGAAAAAGATCTACTTGATGACAAAATAGATCAAAAATCTCTTTTGGTTGAAGAAGAAACTGATTGGGATGAATACTCTAAAGATGAGGAACTTTCTTGTCCTAGTGATGAGGAATTATTATGGTAAATAGTTCACTTGTTGGAGGAAGGAGGCAATGGAGGAAGGAGGACAATCAACATCCTCTCATCATTCACCAACGACGGGGTCATAGACAGATGTGGTGATGTTCTATTTCAGTTGTGTGGTGTGTTTATAAACAAGGGGGTGAAACTATTTTCATGTTTTGATTTTAATGTGTTCACATAGACTAACAATAGTTCCTGAGTGTCTATTTGGTGTGGAAGAAGCAAACTGCTTGACTCAGCTTACAGGGGCAAAGCATCTATGTACAATCCTCTGACTATCATACGGTCCTCTGACTGCCATACTTCAATGGAAGGTGTTCATTTGAAGGTGATCAGTTGATGAAGATGTTCATACAACAAGGATGATAATTAGCAACATGATCTAGACAACAAGATCCGGTATCAACAAACTACTCCACATAGTTTGATGTTTCTAGGAGATCTTACCCCATATTCACACTAAGGGGTGAATGTTAGGAATATCTATGTTGTAGTGTGAACATAGAATATTATTCGAGTGATTATATTATCAGGATAATATAATATGTGTTATAATAATTAATTACATTATTGTAAATGTAATTATGAGTGGGTGAGTAAATATTGTTATGAGTTGTTGAGTAAACAACTCATTAACAATATTAGTTTTGTGAGAAAACAAAATCTCATGTAAAATAACATGGAGTTGTTTTAGGAGTTGTGTGTGGAGATATTTATGGATATTATCTCTCTTTAAATATATGAACTAACTTTCCTATATATATGGGTGTAATACTTTCTTTGTAAAATAAAGAATGAAGAGTAAGATTTCGAATTTAATTTATGCAATTCTGATATAGTATTTTTAATAATAGTGAACCGAGTCGAGAGGAAAAAAATTATACTAAGAATGATCTGTTGAAGAACTATATAAATTGGGTATGGGACCTCATTGAATATTTTGAATATTTTAACATCAATTCCATCCCAAGAAATAGTTATGAAGCAACAAATATACTTGTAGAAATTGTGGCAACAATTGATGTTGTGGAAAGTATAAAAAGAGAGAAATATCAACTTCATATCAAAGTTGTTGTAAGACTAGATGTGCCGATAAAAACACAAGTTGGAAATTCTTTGAGAATGATCAACAAATTTTCAATTTTATACAAGAAGAAGCTAAGTTCTCTACTAGAAACCAAGACAAATTAGAGAAGCAATATGGTGACCAAGTAGTACAAGGCGAGGAATAACAAATTACCGAAAGGTCTTGTAACTTTGGAGTCAATATTCAACCCAAATGATTAGTTTCAGAAGGAAAAGGAAAAAATTTAGGTAAAGGGTGAGGATTCAAAGCCCATTTCACTAGGTGAAGGAAAGACATTGCAAATTGGCAAAGTAAGTACCTCACGATAAATCTCAATGTTTATAATTTTTTAAAGAATTCCCAGATGTCTTTTCTTGGAATTAGAAGGATTTAAGAGGTTTCAACCCAAATTTAATGCAACGTACTATTGATATAGATCCAAAATCCAAGTTCATCATGAAAAATAAAGGAGGTTGAATCCTCACATTGAACCTCTCATGAGGAAAGAGTTGAACAAGTTAATTGAGGCTACCATCATCTTCCCCTATCAAAAATTCAAGTTGGGTTGTGAACTTGGTGCCAGTGAGAAAGAGAAATAGAGAAATCAGATTGTGTGTAGACTTCCATGATCTAAATAGAGAATCAATTAAAGATCATTACCCACTTCCATCAATGGAACAAATCTTGTAGGTTGTAGCTGGTTCGAAAGGTTTTCATTGTTAGATGGATACTCAAGCTATAACCAAATAATGGTGAAGGAAGAAGATTATTTCTAGATATCCTTCACTACAAAATGGGGCACATATGATTATAAGAAGATATCATTTGGATTGTAAAAGCCCGGAGAAACATTTCAATGAGCTATGGATATTACGTTCAAAGGACTAATCAACAAGATAGTGCTTGTATATCTAGATGATATCACTTTGTGTTATGAAAGGATGCAGCAGACTACCTCTTTCACCTAAGGCAAGTATTTTAGAGATGTAGAAGATTCAGAGTGTCCTTAAATAAGAAAAAGTGTTTATTATTGGCATATGAGGGAAAATTGTTGGGACACACTGTTTAAAAATAAGGATTGACAATTGACTTAAGAAACGTTGTAGCGATTCAAGCATTTCCATTGCAAGTCATAAGGAAGCTCTCCAAACCTTCTTGGGAAGGATAACCATTGTCTCTGCAGATTCATGTTTGAATTTTCCACTCTTCTTTAACAATGATGTTGAAGAAGATTCTAGCATTCAAATGGATGACAAGGCAAATATATTTTTGAGGCTATCAAACACGCTATACCTTAGGCCCCACATCTTATCAACCCAAATTTTTCAAAGGACTTGATGCTTTGTATGCTTTTAGAGGATCACAAAGAAACTCAGCTATCTTAGTACATTTGAATAGATAAGGTTGATAACAACCATATCATTCTTCAGTCAAAGCCTAGAAGATTATGAAGTAAGGTATTCTTTTATTGAAAAGCACGTTCTTGCTGTCATTAGGAGTTTTAAGAAGTTTAGATGCTTGGTCTCAAAATACAAGATCCAGTTGATGGTGTCACATGCGAGAGTCAAGGATTTCCTCCTGAACAAATATTTGAACTAGAAACATGCAAGATGGATCACTTGGGTAATGGAATACGATATTGAAATCAAAGTGACCAATTTGGTTCATGGAAAAGGTTTGTGTGAATAATTAGCTTCCAAACAACATGATGAGTCAAAAGGTGAAGAAGAGGTTGTCCTAGTACTGTAAAATGATCAAGAACAACCAACTAACGATGCACCCATTCCATGTTGGACTCAAGACATGGTGCATTATCTCCAAACAGAGTTTGTTCCCTCTAGAATGGAACAAAGCTAAGAGAAGATATTTCAGATTGTAATCCATCCCATATGTGCTCATTGATGGCATCCTATTCAAGAAGGATGTGAACAGGGTGTTATTGAGGTGTGTCCCAATAAGTCAAGTTGAGAAGATATTACATGAGTTCCATGACGGGGAAGCAGGAGGCCACTTTTCTCCATGAGTAACAACTCTCAAAATCATGAAGGTTGGTTACTATTGTCCTACGGTGTTTAGTGACTGCTACTAATGGATCAAAAAATGCAAGAAATGTGCATTCTTAAAAGTGATGGAAAGATTAGCAAGTGCTTCCCCTTTGTCCAATTTAAGTAGATAAACCATTCATGCAATGGGGATTGGACTTGATTTTAGTTATCAATACAAATTCAAGTCAAGGCCATAAGTGGATACTACAAAGAACAAACTATTTCACTAAGTGGGACTGAATCAATGGCATTTAAGGAGGTAAATGAATCCAGCATCCTGGATTTCTATGAAGGGATAGTCACAAGGTTTGGAATCCCCACTCCTATCATATCAAATAATGCATTAACATTCCTTGGCACAAATATAACTGAATAAGTTGTCAATGGTGTGTAACTCAAAGACTCCATCAAAATATTAACCTCAAGGTAATGGCCAAGAAGAGTCTACAAATAAAAACTTACCGAGAATCACCAGATGGAATCTTGATGAGAATTAGATAACTTGACACATGAAGATTAAATTGTCCCTATGGGTTGATAGAATTACTCCCAAGAGGTCTACGAAAGCTCTCCTATAATATTGTATACGGAAGGAAGCAATGCTACATATATAACTTGATTTGTCGGCATTGGAACTCATGAAGCCATTGGAACTAGATGAGTTTAAGCCATCGAAATTAGGCATGCAAATTTGATGGAATTAGAAGAAGCAAGAGAGCATATAGTGCAGACCATGGAAAATGATCAAGGATTGATTAAGAGAAGATTTGAAAAGAAAGCTAAAGCTAAAACATTCCAAGAAGGAGACTTGTATGAAGTGGGATGATGGGTGTGCTAATGAAGGAAAGAATTCCAAGTTTGATGCCATATGGAGTGGTCCATATATGATCACTGAATGCAAAAATAGCAATGCCTTCCAACTGGCCAAGTTAGACGGTGAAGAGCTACAGATTCCAGTCAATGGAATCTATCTCAAACATTGCTACTAAAAGGAGAATTTCTCAACCTTATACATATTAGTCTAGGTTTTCCAATTCCTCTAAATGCTTGTGCAAATTATATTGTTGCTAGAGTAGGATTTAATTTCCCTAAATGCTGGTGCACATGTTCTATTGCTTCTAGTGTATGATTTTTATATAGTTCATCATGCTTCAAGAAAAAGGAGTGCCGTAATGGGAAGCTCATAGTTTCTTGCAACAGTTACAATTTTAAAATTCAAACAAATGCAGAGCAACTAAAATCAAATGTTGAGGAAACATTCATAGGTACTCATCATTCAACCTCTTGGATCATAGTTGAAGAAATGAGAGAATTAAGGTCTTGGGCAATTTTCTACTCTCACAAACCTTGACTTAAAGATTCTCTTATAAAAGATGAGAGTACAAGCAATGGAAGGTAGATCTAGGTTCAAAAGATGTGTTTCAATGACTCACAGATGTTGGTCCTCAATTTTAGATCAGGTCTAAGGGTACCAGATAGACTTCATGCCCAATGGATACTTCAAGGCCACTCATCACTTCATTTGCATCGATAACCCCACTAAGTCACCAAATTGTTATCCAAAATTCACCCCCAAGGTAATTTTGATAACTTGCACAATTTCTTCAAGATTGAGCAAGAAGAAATGGTTCAAGGCCAAAAATAAGGTTTTGAGGGATCCCTTGGATTTTCTCTAACTTCCCTATCTAAAGAAAAATCCAAGGAGTTAGTGAAAAATTGCAAAAAAATTGAAAAAATGAAGTCAAGGGCCTATTTTAGTGCAAATCGGGTCTTGGGGGTGTGGATGGAACCAATACGAATTGTACAGGTTCATGGTACCTAGTTTGGTTCTGATTTGCAAATGAGTAAGTGTGTATGCGGCTAACTTGGCTCCCGATGTCCTAGGCCGCACAGGTTCAATCGGGCCACAAGTTCCCCAAAAATCCGAAGTAGCCAATCGAAGCATGGATCAAGAAAAAAAAACAAAAAAGTGGATAAAAATCTCCCAAGTGGTCCATAGGATAGTTGGGATGTAAGTACACATGGGTCCCAAAATGTTGAAATAGCTGTAGCTAGAGAAATGTTCAGCAATGGTGGAAGATTTTGTCTGCGTGGGCCGCGGGACATTATGAGACAAAAGTACCTAAAATTGCCAAAGTTACCGATTTGGTCACAAATAGTGAAATGAAAAAGGATGAATATTTTATCCTATGTAGTCTACAGGATATTTGGGATGAAGATATGTGTGCATCGTGAAAATATGAAATAGCCATAGATAGTGAAGTGCGGAAATGACAAAAAAATCATCCGAGAGCAGGTTGGGCACAAAGAAGCCGAAATTTCCAAAACACTCGCGGGCAATTCAAATGCAGAAAAGAAGGTGGTCAATGGCCTACCTGTCCCCTGGTCAATGATGGATGAACAAGGATAGAAAAATCTTGAGTCGGGTGACATGGAGAAAATTGGCCCAAGCCACACAGAACACGCAAGCAGTCGGGCTCGAAATAACCAATTTCACCGCACAAAGAAGAAATTGGAAAAGGAAGAGAATATTAGCCCAAATGTCTCAAGACACATGTGACATCAAAACCCACAAAAGCCACAATGTAAAAGGAAAATGTGCATGATGACAGCCGCATGGAAAACCACGACCCACGAATTTCAAACGGTCATAACTTTTGACGTAAAGCTCTATTTTCACAAAAAAATGACTTTTGGAAAGGGCACGACATCCTTTACGCTAAAAAAATGGATTTCTTATTTTTAATGAGGGTAGGTGGGTGAAAATAAAAGAAACATCTCTAGCTCCAAAAATTAAAAGCTCATTCCCGTAAAATGCAAGAAATCCCTGGTAAACTCAAAATAGCTACTCACACTCAAAATGCCATATCTTTTGCATTTCTCAACGAAATCACGCAAAATTGGTACCGTTGGAATCATGGATCTGAGACCAATGCATATATATATTAATAAATATGTAATTTATTGAATAATTGATGATTATTTTTCTCAAAACGTGGCGGGTTTAGAAAAATGATTTTATTTGTAGTTGGGTGTGCATTGCATGAGTATTTTTCTCATCTCATGCACGCGAGGCCCATTAGATGCTCGGGATAATTATCTATGACATAACCAAATATATTTTACTATGGGTATTTCTGATTTTATGGATCCACGATTCACTTATGCCACTTGGTCGCCTAACCTCGTATCGCCACACCATATAGACTTGCGGCCATTTCGGCCTTTTTGTGTACTCACATCACAACTCACCCAAGAAATTTGGGTCATCCAAATCCACCTTCTACGCAATAAA
Source organism: Taxus wallichiana var. yunnanensis (assembly GCA_018340775.1). Taxonomy (NCBI): domain Eukaryota; kingdom Viridiplantae; phylum Streptophyta; class Pinopsida; order Cupressales; family Taxaceae; genus Taxus; species Taxus wallichiana. The sequence continues at coordinate 487,592,360 of CM031239.1, forward strand.
ATGGACCCATTCGATTCATTTTAAAGATCAAGTGAATTGGATTTTCGGGAACTCACGTCCCGATAAAACTTGGACGCCTTAGGGACGTGAACTTCTACCTTATCCACATTTCAAAGAGTCTTCTTGAATTCCTTTGCAAATTAGATAAATCAGTATTTTGGGGAACTCGCAGATGGATGGAACTTGGAATTCTGTGCCATTGCAACCCGATTCACTTGCAATGCACTCTTCCCTTAGTATTTTGGACCCAAGTCAAGGACAAGGAACCCTAGTTCCATCTGTAGTCATTCAATCTGAAGCCCCTAGACCCGTAATGCATTAAAATAAGCCTTTTCTCCATTTCTCAAAATTTTTCACAAATTTCCGCTAACTCCTCATATTTTTCTTGAAAAGGGGAGTTATATAAAAATGAAGGGTGCTTTGTAAAATTCAAATTTTTATTTTCACCATTCTGCCTCTCTAAGTCCAAAGTAATTATGTAAGTTATCAAAATTCACCTTGGGGTAAATTTTAGATAACAAGACTCTATGGTTAACTTGGTTAGGGTTCGTATCATTTTTTTCATATGTTTAACTCTATAAAAACCATTTGGGTTTTCAGATATTTCAATAAGTACATTCCTTATAGCCGGCTTAGTTTTTTATGGGCTCTAGTTATGCTGCCCATGACGGTTGGGAATGCCGGTCCTTTCGGTATCATTGGGTTATGCCAGCGACTTGTGTCAGTTCAAATCTATATCACTATAAATAATTTTTTTGTTATCATTAGCGTAAGTATGGAAGGTATGTCATGTTTTTCATTTGCAAATAATGATATGGTTTTGAATCGCCGAAATAGTTATATGTTCATTGTTAACTATTATAAGCATTAATACTTATCACCCTATCTTTGGAGCTTGAAATGACATTATGTCGAGTCATGTATAGTCGATGTTGGTATTAGGTTGGGTGTCGTAATAATGAAAACCATATCCTAGATGGTCTGGTTCGGACCCTATGTATCATACCTATGAACTTTTAGAAATTCATGCTCATCTTATATACCCAGTCTTGGGGTAGATTGTTGTTGCATTTTCAGTAATAGGTTACTATATTATAATATGAGATGGTCGGATCTAAGTTATGATATAAAATCTTAAGGTTATTATAAGGGGTTAGTTACTCTTTATAACGTGAAATCATTGTACTTTGGAATAGGTTTTTATTTCAGTGATTGAATGCCATTGATGCATGCACTCCTTGAGTGGTTAAGTATTGTTAGATTCTTGTACCTCTTGTACATCTTTGAGGAGTATAAATCCCTTAGATATCTTCAATAATTCTGTAAGGATGGTTTGATAAAATCATAATTCAGTTGATAAGTTTAGTCTTGTTTGAATAGAAACATACCCTTGTGTTTTCTTTTAAACTTGTAGGGAAATGCTTTTATGAATTACCCTCAATTCCTAATACAAGTTTATGTGAGATAGTAATGAGAAAGGTTACCTTAAAAGTATGTGGGGAAAGAAGATACCATTGATAGAGGTTGTACCCTTTTTTAATGCTTGTTGTATTTTTAATGTGGAAGATTGGACTTTTATAGGAAATGAAATGAAATCCTAGAAAATCATGTAATTCTGGTTTGAATTCATGCACATGAGTTGTTTTCTTTAAGTAAATCAATTAATATTTATTTATCTTGTATTGAATTAGTTAGACCGAGAAGTGTATTTCCATTCCAAATCATACGAACCGACAATCTATAACACTTCTTGTAGATGGACTACTTGAAGGATGAAAGGAAGATAAAGCTTTAAATGTTGCATTTATTCTATTGACTGAAGAAATATGAATTGTATTACTTGTTGTATTCGTCAATAAATGAAGTACCATTGTATTGTTTTGATTAATGAGGGCCAATCCACCTAGTTAAATGTATAAATTCCAAAAAGTAAAATTGTGAGACTTACACCATATTTAGGCAAATATGTTTTATCTCATTTTAAAGAAATGAATAAGAGGATTTCATATAATCACTATGTGTTAAATTGCATCAGATGTTGCAAGGTAGTTTATTAAACTTAGTTGCATATATGATTGTAATTAGGAGGAATCACACATTAATATAGAGATTGACATCTTACAGTGTCCATTTAGGGTTGAATTAATGAATAAATCTCTTGCATTTTGTGTTAATTTCCTTGATAACATAGAAAGTCAATCTAATCAAATAGTCAACCCTAGTTCAAAATTTGTGCACAAGTACCCTTCATGTGTGAATTTTTTTAGCTTTAAGAACTAAAATCTTAGGATGAAGTTAAATTATTTTTACTCTATGACACCTTTTAGTTAAGTAAATTGGGGCCCAAGTTTGAGGCTATTTTCTTAACATGTATTCTTACCTACGTCGTTTCTAAACCTGACAATTAGGAACCACATGGTAAAATTTTTTTCTTGGGTATGTAGTACCCTCATGTGATTGATAGTTGTTTGTGTGTAGTAAGGAGAATGATGATACCTATAGGTAGTACTCTATGGGTAACAAAACCCCAACCTATTGTAAAATACTCTTAGATGGGCACACATGTAAAGTGAAGAGTGTAGGAGGTGAAGATCGCTAACAAAACTTATAAGTCACCTATATGGGATGGGATCATAAATGAACTCGATACCTAATTAGTTTTTTCATTTGGCTTCTATGGTGCATTACTAAGAGTTAATTGTGAAACTGAACCACATTTTAGTGAAATATTAGTTTGTGAAAACGTAACTATATGATGATGTGCTTGGAGAAAGGTGATATTTTAAGTTGTTCTTATATCATGTTAAAACCATCTTGTGGTGAGAAAAAGGAGATCCACATTGTATAAACTTTAATGCAAACCTTAACTCTTTAAATGATGGACTACTCCATTTTCTCTCCCACTTGTCCTATTATGTAATGGTTGTATGATGTGAACTTGTGATCATGTTCTTATAGGTAAATCCCCTATGTTAGGGACTAACAAGTAGCATGGGCATACAACTACCCTTTTAGCTAATAGGTTACCCAATTATTTACAAGAGACATATGAACCTAGTTAGGGAAGAACCCTATAAAGTTGTATGTAAAAAGGTCCTCAGAAACCTAATCTTGAAATAAAATAGGAAGTATGTTGTAATGTTAAGTGATGTCGAATCCTTAACTAATTGTTGGAGAAAAACTATAGTAAACTTATAATTGATGCTTGGCCTTGGGAAGTGTAATCGTGGGATGTTATTCCACAGGAAAGTGAAACATGGCCTTCCTTGTAATGTGATTCAACCCTCTTGCTATGGATGAAGAACCTAATCCCTTTAATTATTATTGTGTACTAACTCAATTATCAATTTATAAATAAATGAATGAAACTAGACCCTAAATCCTTAAACACAAGCACACAAAAATGTGTGAATTTCTCATCCTTTGGATTTATGCTTGTCCCTTGGTGTAATGGAGGTAGGATATACGGTCAAGATGCATTCCTTAGAGTGGATCCTAGAGATAATACCTAATAGTCTTGTGTGTAAATAAATATCCCTTTAACGAACGAGTGAATTAAACAAGTAATTGAAATAAAGAAGGTAATTGTTATTCAATGAGATACACCATAAGTCAAATGTTAATAAATATAGAGGGAATACGATAAAAGGAAAAGGATTGTACGATGCTCATATTACAAACCCTTCTATATCTTAAGTTAAGTTTTGAGATGTAATTTTAATAAATTCTAAATCCTAAAAATATCATTTTTGGGAAGGCTATATCTATAAGTTTGTATTGTAGTTGATTTGTTATGTTGTGCCTTGTTATATGGGAACTAAAGTGGATTTTTGTGCATCACTTGTTTTCATGTTATATATGTGGGTTAACTTGTGCAAACATATCAATTGTTATGGGTTGTCCCATGTAATCTCCTGTAGTGTCATGTGTACTACAATGTAAGTGGAAAAAACATATGGTATTTTTGGTGTTGTATATGTGTGGGTAAAGCGTGGGCATTGCATTTGGTATCGAGCTAGGTTCATGCTCTCGAATATCTGGGACATATTGGAGTTGTGATGGTTTTCATGGTGGTGGTAGTAGAGATTGGAAGAGTAATGTGATATAATTGTGATGTGAAAAAAATTTAGTTGTGATATTACGAACGTACATATTGTGCATGTCACTTCATGTGTATTTTTTATCATGTTGATGTACCAAAGATAAATGTATTATCTCTCCTTTTCATGGATTCAATGAGGAATTTGTGTGTGATGTATCTCCTTGTTGTGTGTGAAAGGAATGTTATTGTGGATTATAGAGTGTTGGAGCATCTTGGAATTTGTGATATGTAGGTGTGTTGATGAGTTATATGACAAGATTGGTGTATAGTGAATTGGATTGTATAGTGATGTTGTCACCATGTTGTGAAGAAACGTGTGTATCACCATGTTGTATTACAATTGGCTATATGTTGTAATGTTAGACATCGTGCTCATCATAAGTATAATTTGTGTAATCTGTGATGGTTCATGTCATGATTTAGGGGCATATGGTGAACGTATGATCCCTATTGTGCAGTGCTTGCACTTTGGGTGTAGCATGTGGTAATGTGAGGTATTGTGAATCACGAATGTAATTATAGACACCAAAATTGGGTCACACTCCCTTTGTTCCCTCGTTAAATAAACACCTTGAACACACTCACCTAACCATGGCCCCTTTCTCTCACACTAATATTAATTTAATTAAATTAATTCATTATCCTCACAATATGTATTATTTAAATATCCTAATTGGGATAATGCTCACATATCCAACTCACCTAGACACCTCATCTAGCCACCTCACCCTAAGACATATTCTTACTAAGTTGCCATAACTAACTAAGACCTACCCAAACACTAAAACTAAATGCTGAAATTCCCTCTAACCACATTCCTACATGTTAGAAGGAAGCTTCCATTCTATTCCATAGAGAAAAAAAGGGTGAGATCCAAGAAAATCAAAAGGATATGCCCATTTTAGAAAACCTAGGAAATCCCACCCTAATCGACACCGGTCACCCTAAACTACCGCCGGTTAACCCGGAACTACCGTCGGTTACCATTTAACCCCTAAAACAACCTTATTTCGAGGTTGACACATTGTTTTAGAGGTGGATACATCTTCTGAGAACAAGTGACAAAACCAGAGCTGCATGCAAGTAGAACCAACATCCGTACATGCATTAGAGCATCCATAGCCAACACCTGAAGTAACCACAGAGCCATTTTCCTTCATGGGAGCATCTGGGGAAGCACTAACACCACACCGAGTTCCTTCCATTTGATCACCCACCATTTCCAACTAGACATCAAGCTCATACAAACAAAGTAAGTTTTGTTAACCTGCACTGGTTCATTATCACTTTAGCATATCCTTTCACTTTTGTTGTTAGTTTTTGTTCTCATTCCCATTCCCCACCATTTTATCTCCATGCAAACTTGACCATCTCTTTACCCACACCCTTGAACTACCCATATCTAGAATTTCATCATTCCTGTGCATACCTAAGACCCACACAAACCTTGTCATTGCCCTGTCATTCTCATCTAGCACTAGATCTATCACCTTGCCAAGTTTTATTGAGTTTCCTGTACCCCAACCATACCATCACTGGTTACCCACAACCGCTATTGTCGATAACATAAACCGACTCTGGTCATACCAAACCGAGCGTCGGTCTCGTGTTTTGACTAGAAACCAAGAATAGAGCCTAAAACCTCCACCAAATACCCAAACTATTTGAGTAACCTCACCTTGACCAAGTCACGTACCTTGATAGTGACCTTGACCTTCAGATTCAATCATAGATTATCCTGTTGTGAACAAATTTGATTATTGTAGATGAATGAGATACCTAAATCATTTTAACTACAATAGGATTTCCTTTATTGTTAGCATTAAGTTGTTTTAAACAGTGGATTGACAGTCGTCTAGGAAGTATCACACTTCCCGGATCTAGCACACGCTAGGCAGTCCACTGCATATATTGTTTAACTTTCATTTGGTGGTCTTGTTTTCCATTTCAGGTAGTTCCTCCAAGAAAAAGGAAGCTCTCACGATCAGCTGTGGATCCAGAAGTCATACGCACGCAACAACCTACAACCAACATTTTCAACAGGTATTCCTCCTAGCCCTTTACCCTTATTTGTTTCATCAACATTCAAAGAAATGATCTAGATACAGTGAAACATTTTGGCAAGCTCGGTGGAACCCATTCGAGGTTCTTTTAATTCTTTCATTTCAGGTGAAAACGTTGTATGGTTTTTTCTTTTCTAAAAGTTCTTACATTAAACTTTCTCCTGGAACCTTCTTCTCTTCTATTGTCTAAAAGCCATCATATTTTTTATTGCTTAAAACAAACTTTTCTTTGCTTTCATTAGTATCGCATTAGTAAAAGAGAATCCCTTCTCTTGTTCATCTATTTGTGGCATCAAATTCTACATTTTGATTTGGGTTTAAAAAATAATTTCATTTCATTCTACTTTTCTGCATTAGCTCACATTAATTGAGGGCAACCTATATGCTTAGAAGTCATTCCCGGTGATAGTTGTTAAATGAATCGTAGAAAAAACTTCCTTTCTTTTTTTTATCTCTCTGAGTCTTACCCAAACATCACAAATTTAAAATATATAGACATTCTTAAAAAACATCTCACCTGGAAGAATATGTAGGTGATCACATGATCACGACACAGTGGGCACCCCACTGGTTATCTCTATCCAGTACCCCATCAGAGGACGCCCCGCTCCGCCATAACATACCTAAAACATCTCCTTGTAGATCTCCTTCTTCGTAGGAAGCCATCCTCACCAAAAATTCTATTCTAAAGTTCATGAGTCAGTCCTTAAATAGCATAAGCTAAACAAACATAATAGAAAAACACTCTTAGGATCGTATTTTTCTTAGTGTTTCTACTTGGCTTGCATTTTGAGGTGAGAGGATTTCGTTCTTCATTTTCTTATTTCCCCTTGTATGCTCCTCATCATAGTTGGTGTATTCTAGCTTCATCTGAGTGTGCTGGACCATATTCTCATCATTCTCAGAATTTTGGGTTTGATTCCACATCAAATTTTAATTCACAACCACATTTTCTTCATCGTTATTTCAATTTCATAAGAATGGTGTTGGTCTAGTGACCCTCGCTTCGGTTAGCCTCGATTGTCACCAGCGTCGTTCAGCTTCACTTTTCTTTTGGTTAACCTACCCAAAAGGACACATATTCACCTTCTTTGATTGATCATAGTCTCTGTCACTCTTATCATATTCACTGACCTGGTAAATTCCATTAGCATTTCACATACCTGGAAAATTATTGGCCTTATACCTTGTTTTTGACCAACTGTCCACATTCCACAATGACCGACCGATTGGTTACTGTGATTGGGCGTTGGTTTAACCTAACCAACATCAGTTAACCTATGTAGTTTTCTAGCTGACATTTTAACCCCAATTCACCCACCACCACCTATTTATCTCGTCTTTACGCATTTTTGTTTCATTTACAAAAAGTAGTCTTACCACGTTAGTACTGGTCACATGGTGCTGACGTGTTGACAAGAAAATTCCCTCATATTCCACGCCAATCGTCAACCACTCCCACCTAGTCCTTCACCACCTTCTATTTTATCATCCATGGATCCTACCAACCTATCACTACCGCCATTGGGAGATAAGGAGCTCATATGACTCCTTGACCGTAACCTTGTCGCCTTGTAGTTTTATCATTCCCACTCATCTCCGCTTGAGATGCCTTAGGTTAGTTGATATATGAAATGCATGTATCTATCCCCTTGACACTCACTCTTACTTTTGCGCTTCACCCCTGCGCTCCATCCTACTTGCATCTTCCTTGCCCCAGTCGTTTCACAACTAGGTCACATACCTGATATGACCGCCATGTTTGCACATATTTTACACCCGCCACATCCACTATACATTTGCCAACCACCAGAACATAACCTCATCCACCCCTATTGTTTCATATATACCCATAGCTCCACAACCACCCCGGTGTCGGTGACCCCTAACCCCTTTCAAAACATTGTTCTTTCCATTCCACAATCCTTAGCCCCCATTACCACTAGGGTCACCACGACCCTTCCACCTCCATATATGTACTATCAAAGCATCCTTCATTTCATCTATCATTCAATTCGGTACGTACCCTATTTCATTCCATCCTTCTCAATCTACCCATATGGCAGCACCATATACTTTGGAATGCCACCCTCGTTAGATACCCCACACCATTCCTCTTAAACTACAGGAGTCACCCAACCATCACAACCTACCAATGACCTAATCAAGTTAATGATGGATAAGATGTAGACATTGGAGGCATCAATTTCTGGATCCCGCAACACTCTCACCTATGATGAGATTTGTAATGAGACTATCCACCCATCCATTCCTATCTGACCATATCCCATTCATTGGTAAATGCCTAGATTTAACTTCTTCAATAGCAAAGAAGACCCACAACAACATTTGTGGTCTTTCAAACATGGGTGTTATTTGATCACCCATGATGACACTTTGCTTCTGAGGAACTTTCCCATGTCTTTGACTGGGCTTGCATTAGATTGGTATAATGGGTTACCTAGACATTCTATCTTCTCATTTAATCAAGTAGCCCAAGTCTTCTTGGATCACTTCTCCATTAATGTTGTTAAGAAGGTTACCATGACTAACCTCTACTCTACGCGTCACTAGATGATGACAAATCTATCACAGATTTTGTTGCTCATTGGTGTAGTCTAATCAATAAACTCACATTCCAACTACCACAAGCTAAACACATAGATCTCTTCATGTGGGCTTGTGCTAGACATATTTCGACGATCCTGCAGGTCCATACTTTCGAACCTTTGATGAGGCATTCACCTTGGCACAAAAGTTAGAGATTCGTGGTATCAAAGAGAAGAAAATCCAACTACGTAATAAGAATTCAACCTTCAAATCAAATGATGCCTCTTCTACTTCGAAACCACAGAAAAATTATTCAAAATCCAAAGGAATAGCTAATGGGGTTGTACTCAAAGACCCAACTCATCCATCAAATCAGCCTAGTCCCTTATCTAATCTTTTCCTGTCTAGAATTTTCAATTTAGACGGGAACAACGGAAATATACCCCGATTGGGGAACATTATTCCTTTGTCTTAGAAAATATCATTAAAGTGGGGCCATCACCCTTCCTCCCATAAAACCACACATTGGTTTTGACCTTGCTTGCCCCACACCAACGTGGTATACAAAACACAAATTCTACAACTATCATCGAGTAAAGGGTCATAGTGACGGGAATTGCATCACTTTCAAAAACATTATCCAAGAAATGCTCGAAAAGGAGAGTTAACCATGGATAATCCTAACGCACCTACCAATCAAACCTACACATCTTCCAAAACCATTTCTTAATCATTCCCTTCTTTGGAACAAACCAGAGAGACCTCAACTCATGATATCCATACTCGCGAGGTCCATGCTATTTTCAGCGATGCACCCTTTGCTTCCCAATTACTTCATATTCCTTCCATCGAGTAAATCCTAGCCTAAAGTACTCCACCTACATTAGAACCCACTTCACCAACTCCTCCACACATAGAGGAACACCCTTCATCCCCTCCTTCACCTGTGAAGGAATCTCCTGTTAACATCGAGACCATTTCATCTTTGGCTTCTCCACCTAGAGATCTGTCACCCGCAGTACCTCTCCATTTCACAGAAAAATGCTTTATCTCCTACACCCACAGAGGAGCACCTTGATCATCTCCTCCACCTATCAAATATCAGTAGAAATGTCTTTTCCTCTAGGTGACCATTATCTATCGATTACCCAAGATCCTATGGACTTACTTTCGGATCTCTTACCCATAGAAGTTGAAGTTAGAAAATTTCCCTGTCTCTCTAAGACACATTTTACAGAATTTCCATTGGATCCTCATCAACCTCACCTACAACAGTGCCATTTTCATGCCTAGCCGATCACCTAGATTATGTGGATAGAGCCTTACTTTGGGGGCGTCTTCTGCTTCCTGTCTCCACACAAATGCAGATGTCACTTACTGACACTTCCACTATCTACCCAAAAATATTTCAGCCAATCGAACCAAATACAACTAAAACTATCACAAATTCCACCATGATACCACTCATGGCTCAAACCACACCCCTACCCATAACCCAACATGCATCTACACCCAAGCCTACACTTACATCATCTTCCTCACCTAAACCCAACACTACCTTAGGGGTCATCCCAACCGCCAGCCTTACTCATCCACCCATCAAATTAGATTTAGCTACATCCTCCAAGGCCAATACCAAACCTACTCTAACACCCAAACAAAAGAACCAACCCCATAAATCTCATACTCCAACCTCACCAATCACACCTTCATCACCTTCACCCTTTTTGTCCATCTTAGGACCTCTCCCTTCTAACGGTTAAGAAACCTCCACCCACCAGTAAACTAAAAACATAGCAGCCCATTCCTCCATCACAAACCTCAAACATACCCAAGCACTCACCATGACTTCTACCCACATCTACAACATCTTTACCACCCATACCTCTAATACCATTGATCACTCCTTCACTACCCATGACACTTTAGTCTCTTTCCCTCACACCTCCAACACGACTTGCACCACCATCTACCTTCACAAAGACCTGTTATCCATCATGGGTAACGCACCCTCTTCCACCATCCGCCTTTCCCTCTAGATCTTGTGTGCCCATATCACCTTTACCCAAGAAGGTACAACCTAAGGACAAAATACGCTACCCTCCAATAAGGTAGTCAAAACAACCACACACTCTTATACCATTTCAACTACCATACCCCTACGCAAACAAACATGACCAACGTCTAAGATCACACCAATACATAAAAAGTAGCTCGACCTACTCCCCCTCATGCAAAGATCGTTCATCTATAGTCCACCGTACCTACAACCAAACCCACCTTCACTTCCCATTGTGATCAACTAGTGGGGTCCTATGCAAAAATCTTAACCAACTTCTCTTGAAACTTCGTCATGACATTATCACCTCTAAGAACTTATGACCACTCAAACCCAAACCAAAGGGGTTCGACGACACCAAAATTTATGCCTACCATTGTGTTCCAAGGCACGATGTAGAGAACTACAAATATTTAAAATCCGTTCTTATCTAGTTGTGTCCTCCCGAATAAAAATTTGACAATGATGAACTTCTTGATGAGGACCCTATTTCACCATCACCCATTCCCATAGCTCTTCCTCACTACCTACTCAATGACCTGGACCTTTACCCCCACACTCCTAGAACCACCTCCGAGATTTTAAATTAGCATGGTTCACGTCAAAGAACTCGTCAAACCTTGACCCAAATGTCAGTGTGATCAACTCATCCCACAAGGTTCCTTCCCACCACCGGGCTTTTTCCCTTCATGTCACTATACCTTTCATGGCTCACCTACCTCGCCTACCTCCCCACCTCAGATCAACATGATCCACATTGCTAGCTGTACTCATAAGGAAAAAGGCAAGGAAAAGACAACTGACTCACTAGCCAATCATATACCCAACATACCATCTACACCCACAACTAAAATCACTATCCATGGCCCCACATATCCTATTTCTAATGGGGTCACACGGTCTGCATGATGATCAAAAAATACACCAATCCCCCTCAAAATGTCATTATATGACATCATCCAAACCTCGTAATCCCATCACAAGCTCTCATGGAGGTCCTACAATCTATTGAGGTTTTACCCAATGACCCTACACTCGTAGCCTACATTATCACACCCCATCATGTAACCACTCTCACCAAATTACCACCTTTATCCACGCCTCCACCTACTCACCAAATATCCTCCCTTAGCTTCTTAGAGGAAGAGATCGCACCACACCAAACCGATGACCCGAGCCAACTCTCTTCATCTCTGCCTACATCAATGATATACGTGTACGCCATGTTATGATTGATTGGGTCGCTAACATTAATATAATTTCCTCCCATGCATTCACTCAAATGCGCATACCTAACAATTGCATGCATAAACATCCCATCATGTTGCATTCATTTAATGATGCTATCACCTCTACTCTTGGCACCATCATCCTCCATGTTCGCGTGGGCCCCCATACTGTTTTCTAGAGTAATTTTTTTTTCTTGGGGGAATTTCAAAACAACCTGTTACTTGGTAGACCCTAGATTTGTGTCATGGGTTGTGTCCCTTCCACTTTGCATCGTTATGTGAAATTAGAGCATGAAGGACATACCTATACCATTTCAACTGACCTATCACCTTTCAAAACTTGCAACATGATTTACCGACCCAATGACGTGCTCATACCCATCAAAGCATCTACCTCCACAATCACTGCCACGTGACTTAAACCTCCCCTCACTAGTGCATCCGTTACCTTAACCACACCTACATCCTGCATTCCTACTGCTTCCACAACCTCCATAGCCAAACCATCGGCCTCATAATTCGTTAGCTCCACCTCTGATCCAACCTCTAACACATCGTCTAATCTAGCTACCCACATACCAACCACCAATCCCTTGGAGGGAATTTTTCCATGCCTCACTCTGGGGGAGTATCGCCTATATAGTGTCAACACATTCTTTACTCCACAAGAGTATAGAAGTCTTCACCAGCACCCTCGCTATGATCACCGTATAGGAGAGTGCCTCCTTTATGGTCCTCCCCACCTTTGTACCAATCTCACCTATGGGGACTTGATACTACAACTTACACACTTGAACCACCATCACAAACCCACCCATTTTCTGCCGACCTCCAGTCACTCACCAATCACCATTTTTTCTCACACCTTCCTGCACCGATGTGTGTGGAAGGTTTTGGTTTTGGATTTTACGAGCAAGGCCACCATATCTTGTTATTCCATGTACTACGCAAGCATGACTTAACAACCGTAGTGGTATCACTTTCACGACCCACCTACCAAGAAGTCCCACATTGAACTCGTTGAAGATATCAGTCCTTCTCCACCTTCATCACCACCATAACCACCTTCGCCGATAGAGTCAATGGATCCATAATACATTCCTCCTAACTTTTTTCTTTCATAAACACCATTTCCTTTTGTCATCACCAATCCGGCACTATGATAATTCTTCACCGGGAACTCCTCGTCTTTATGATTATTTACTAATGCATAGCTTTTAGTTTGGTGGATGGAATCTAGAAACACAACAACAAACATAACACAAGAATACCATAGACTATGATAAGAAGGAATGACGATAAATCTGAAATATAAGTGTAAATTATAATATCAACATGAAATTGTTACAATCTCACCCATGAGGTACTTCAAGTGTTATTGACTTCAATTACCTTCCAAGAATAACTATGGGAGAAACTTCACAATTACACTTCTTAATGGCTTCTTTAACACACCTTTAAAATGATGGCTTCCTTTACACACTTACTCATACAATATTTCTCACTACTTCCTTCTATATGCTAAATGAGGGGGGTGGCCTCTTTATTTATAGGAATTTAGGCTTATCCATCTTATCTCTAAGATAGGATAGGAAATCTCTTCTAGCCAATCATATTTCATGCCTAAACTCTTGCCTTTACATGTAGGCTTATCTTCTAAGATAAGATAAACCTTATCATCTCACATGGGTTCCACCTTTTTAGACTTTTCCACAAATAAAATACACAAAATATTTATGACATCACTCTTTGTCCTTATTACAAATATAATATTTCTAATTCCTAATCATGTAGACCCTACTTCTCTACTTATCCCAACTTTGACATTTTAACATTACCAAACCACTTACAACAAATATTTACTTTTTACAACATTCCTATTGTACTTTGACTATTACCATACTCTACATTATTGGCGGCACCGTACTGATGGCGCCGTTATCTTCCATCGGACGCTACTACTAATTACACTTAACATCCTATTCCTAATACATACATTAATGAAATAGAAATTACGGAGGAAAATTTTAGTGTCGACATCTTCCCCCTTCCTAGCTTCTACTCCGTCCTCGGAGTAGACTATTCTGGTGCTTGGAAAATCTTCAACTTGTCGTGGTTGACCCATTTCGTAATGGGAGTGCCATCCAATTCCTCTAGTCGATACGTACCATTTTTATGCACAACTACTATTTTGTAGGGCCCCATCCATTTTGGAAGAAATTTTCTGTCTTCTTTTTTTTTGTATCGGAATCATATACTAGAACCAAGTCATTCACATGAAATGGAGACCAACAAGATCTTTTTGATCAAAGTATTCCTTCTACTTCATTTTCTTCTTATAGCTTGTATCCTTCACTATTTCCCTCATTTCCTCTAGCAAATGAAGATGTACCAACCTTTCTTTTACTGAATCACTTTCATCCATCCTTTCATTTTTCATAACTCTCACAGTGGGAATATCAAACTCAATAGGAAGAAGCTGGATCAATGTCATAGCCAACCTGAAATGGGGAGTATCTTGTTCTTGACTTTGATGTTGCCCTATATGCCCACAATGCTGCATGAATCCTTTTATCCCACTTATGTACCTGCAAGGATGCATCTTTTGCTAGAATTTGACACAACACAAAATTTTTCGTTCCACTGTCCATTTATGCTTGGCTTGTATGTTGTTGCCTTCCTGTGCTTAATAGAAAACTTATTGACTAGGGCCTCCACCACCTCATTAATGAAGTGGCTTCCTTGATACATTATAATTTCTAATGGACAACCAAATCTTGTAACAATGCGTTCATATATGAACCTTGCCACTTCATCCATGGAAGCTTTTTTAATGGCTAGCTTCAACCCACTTGGTTAAATAATCTGTGGAAACTACAATATACTTATTTTGGTGTGGGGTAGTTGGAAGTGGACCTACAATATCTATTCCCCACTTTTCAAAGGGACGAAGTGGAAGAATAGGGCATAATGGAGCTGATGAAGTCTTACGGTTACTATGTGTTTGACAAATATCACATGTCTTACAATAATTATAACAATCTCTAAAAAGAGTGGGCAGTGATAACTTGCATCCAAGATCCTTCTTGTTGTAAGTTGTCCAGAGAAGTGTCCTCCACATGTACCATTGTGAAGTTCTTCTATCAGCTCCTTCCCTTGATCACGTCCAACTGCCCTCTTGTATTGTCCATCAGGTCCTATTCGAAATAATACTCCATGTAGAATAGAATATGGATGACTGGCTTGAGTAATCTTCCTCTTAGTCTTTGCATTGGCACCATCAGGAAACTTGAATTCATTCAGATAATTCCAAATATCTATGTATTCACTAGGGATTGTGTCAAGGGATAACAATGTTGCATCTAGAAAATCATCATCATCACAAGATGAACCTAAACCATCATAGGCTCGAGAGAGTGCATCTACATTGACATGCTTCTTTCTTGGCCTATCTATAATATCAAATTCAAATTCTTGTAGCAAAATTATCCATCTTGCTATCCTCCCTGATGGGTTAGGCTTATTGACAATATATTTTAGAGCACGATGATCATTCACAACTATAAATTTCTACCCTAACAAGTAATTTCTAAACTTCTTTACAAAGCAAAAATGATAGCTAGAGCCTCTTTTTGATATAGGTATAATTTACCTCAAGACTTTGCTCATTTTTATCTGCTCCCAAAGTAAAGCTGGATGATCATTCCCATTTTCATCCTTTTGGCTCAAAGTACTTCCTAGTTTTGCATCGAGGCATCGGTATACACAATGAATGGCTTGCTCAATCTGGATTCTTTAAAACATGTGAAGACACAGGGCTTCCTTGATTGTTCAAAAGCTTTCATGTGCCTTATTTCTGGTTCATAAGTAACATCCTTCTTCAAGCTGGGTTAGTGGTATGCAATCTTTGAGAAATTCTTGATGAACCTTCTATAGTAACCACATGGCCTAAAAATGATCTCAACTTACTTCTATTCATAGGAAATGGTAACTCTTTGATTTTGAAACTTTATCAGGATCAGTACCAATACCATCTTCTGGATATAACATGCCCTAACAAGACGCCTTTAGAAAATATAAAGACACACTTTGTAGGGTTTAGTGAGGCTTGTGCTTCATCTAACCTTTGAAATGTTGTCTCCATCTAGTGCAGGTGGTCCATCTTGCTCCCATAGATGTAAAAATCATCCAAAAATACTCTGATGAAGTTCCCAATGTAGGGTCAAACACCTATTCATCAAGCGTTGGAACGTTTCCCGGAGCATTACACAACCCAAAAGGCATAACTCTATAAGCAAATGTTCCCAAGGAGTGGTGAATGTGGTCTTGGTGATCTTTCTCTTTATACGAACTTGGTTGTATCCGCTATATCCATCAACAAAACTATAGCACTCTTGGCCACTACTTCGCCCAAGATCTGATCGAAAATGGAAGAGGGTAATGATCCTTCTTTGTTGCCTTATTGAGCTTCTGTAATCAACACAAATGCATAGCTTCCCATTTTTTTATTGAGATCACAATGGGAGAAACCCATTTTGAATTCTCCATAGCAAATATGAATCCTGCATCAAGAAACTTATCTATTTCTTCTTTTACAGTCTTGGAAAAATTAGGATTCATTCTATATGGCATTTTCTTTATGGGCTTAGCACCATCTACTAGCTCAATAGAATGTTCTACCCAACTTACTTGATGGAGTTCCTTGTAATCAAAAGTGAATATGTGTATGTACCTTCAAAAGAGCTGGAGGTAGGATTCCTTCTCACTCTCCATCACAAGCATCACCAATCTTTATTTGTTGGAGACGATCATCAATTTCTTCTTCAGATAATTTTATGGGGTCATGAGTCGGTGTGACTGGAAGGATATCCATGACCGAAACATCAACCTCACTTTCTTCATCTTTGGTGTCTACTTCACTGGTACTAGAGTAATCGAGAGGATGTCAATCATCGATTTCATCACTTGAATCGACAGTTACGCCTTATGATGCCGAGGATCACGTTTATTTTCACCCTCTCTCTACCACGTCCAAGTGTCATGAATCCTTCATTCCGGTAGTTTCTTGCATGAACTCTCCTTAGCCATGGTCTTCCCAACAACATTGGGTACGTGTGTGCATACCATTTTTCATCACCTAAAGTCTACCACACATACAACACCCATAATGAGATATTGCCACATTTGAAACTACACCTTCGGTTTAGTTTTTCCCTTATTTAATGACCTTAACATAAGTGTTGAGGGCGATCAATTTTTAAACCCAACATATTATTCATTGAGACTCGGTCATTACATTAAGTGCAGCACCTCCATCAACTAAGACATCATGAATTGAAATACCATTACATAATACCTCAGCTTGTGGAGCATAGGGATCCGCCTCTGCCTCCAAAACAGGGACCTCAACCTCCTTCCTTCGTCGAGCATTGAGTCCACTTCGCAGCTCCCGCCTCTTCTAGAAGACATAGCCAAGAGTTGACCATATGTAATATTTTCAGGCCTTTTGGACAGATCTTCTAAGATGGAGTATGGTCCTTGTCCCTGTGAAATCAAAAAATCCTGCACACCCAACTTTCTTCTCCTATGTTTCTTACTAGTTTCTCCTTTCATCTTCTTAGGATCATTTCCATCTTGGTTATCTTTTTCTTTCTTTCTTTTTGTTACAAACACATCTACTTCATTATTTATGCTCTTATCTACTACATCAAAAGAATTCATAGGTGCTTTTCCTTTATCATTATCTCTTGTACTAGATGTAGAAGCTCTATCTGGACAATTATACTTATAATGACCCTTTTTATAACAACCATAACATACAACTTCAGAAATATTTCTTTTTGGACCTCTATCTCCTCCCTGAGAACTAAATTCTTTTCCTTGAAGAAGATTAATAGTTAACTGACCCATCTTCTTGAGCAGATCTTCATACTCAGTAGATGTACTAGGAGAAATATTTGTGCTCATCGAGAGTGGTTGTGGATTCTGGACCAAAGGTGTTGGTGTAGGCTCTACTTTAGCAACAATTTCTTTGGGCTCCTCTTCCATGCTTTCTTCTTGCCTTCTTGCAATCTCCTTTGCTTGTTGATGGTAGTTGAAGTGGTCATACTTCACTCGTTGTCTCGATCTACGGCTTCATCCCAAGAATGAAGTCTTACATAGGAGATTATCCACGCCATTCATCAACCCATCCGCTAATCCTTCCTTCTGGATCTGGGCATCGAGCTTCCTCCTTAGCTCTAGAACACGAGCATGATAATCTCTTATCTTCTCCTTCTCTCCTTGGGCTAGCTTTGTGATCTCGATCATGAGATCTGCATATTTCTTTTGTTCACCAAATTCTTCAAGAAAACTTTCAGTTAATAAATCCCATGAGTTTTTTACATTTTCACCTAGTGTTTCAAACCACCTAAGTGTTGAACCATCCAAAAAGGTAGGAAAAAATTCAGTCCATTGTTCCCTTCTTATAAGGCCATTACAAATACAAGATCGTTTAAACTCTTGAATGAAAGAAGAAGCATCTTCATTAGATTGGGCTGAAAAAATAGGAATCTTCCCATTTTCAAAAGTAACCATCGTGAAATACCAACCCACAAATCTGATCAACAAGACTTATGTGCATAAATAATTGGAATCACTATAATAGAAAGTGAATAGTAAAATAGAAATGACCATGGTAAACTATGGTAAAACTTGACTTACTTGTGATAAAAACCTGACTTTATTGTGGTAAACACTATTCACAAAGAAAAAGTGAAGTTCTTGCGATAAATACTATTCACGGTAAAAAGTGACTTTACTGCGGTAAATACTATTCATGGTAAAAAGTGACTTTACCATGGTAACTCCTATGCACAGTAAAAACAAGGTTACCCTCCAAATGATTTTTGACTAAGTGGGAATATCTCTCCAGAAAATCCACCAACGAGGAATGGTCCCAGCAACGGAACCAAAATGTCATCACCAATCCAGCACTATGATAATTCTTCACGGGAACTCCTCGTGCTATGATTATTTACTAATGCATAGCTTTTAGTTTGGTGGATGGAATCTAGAAACACAACAACAAACATAACACAAGAATACCATAGACTATGATAAGAAGGAATGACGATAAATCTGAAATATAAGTGTAAATTATAATATCAACATGAAATTGTTACAATCTCACCCATGAGGTACTTCAAGTGTTACTGACTTCACTTGCCTTCCAATAATAACTATGGGAGAAACTTCACAATTACACTTCTTAATGAATTATTTAACACCTTCAAAATGATGGCTTCCTTTACACACTTACTCATACAATATTTCTCACTACTTCCTTCTATATGCTAAATGAGGGGGGTGGCCTCTTTATTTATAGGAATTTAGGCTTATCCATCTTATCTCTAAGATAGGATAGGAAATTTCTTCCGCTATCATATTTCATGCCTAAACTCTTGCCTTTACATGTAGGCTTATCTTATAAGATAAGATAAACCTTATCATCTCACATGGGTTCCACCTTTTTAGACTTTTTCACAAATAAAATACACAAAATATTTATGACATCACTCTTTGTCCTTATTACAAATATAATATTTCTAATTCCTAATCATGTAGACCCTACTTCTCTACTTATCCCAACTTTGACATTTTAACATTACCGGACCACTTACGACAAATATTTACTTTTTACAACATTCCTATTGTACTTTGACTGTTACCATACTCTACATTATTGGCATGCACCATCTTGACTGTGGTCATTATCTTCCATCGGACACTACTACTAATTACGCTTAACAAAATACATACATTAATACTCGATGGCTTTGAAAATCTTATTTACCGTATTAAATTGCCTCCATTCCTCAAATAGAAATTACGGAGGAAAATTTTAGTGTCGACATCTTCCCCTTCTAGCTTCTACTCCGTCCCTGAGTAGACTATTCCGGGTGCTTGGAAAATCTTCAACTTGTCGTGGTTGACCCATTTCAGTAATGGGAGTGCCATCTAATTCCTCCGGTCGATACGTACCATTTTCATGCATGATTTACTATTTTGTAGGGCCCCATCCATTTTCAATATTCATACTTAGGACGACCCGCACATTCTAAAGATAGGACAATCTTTAGATGCTATTAAACAGAAGCCATCACTTCTTTTCTCAAACACCATAACCACACTTTCGCTTGGTCTTACGTAAACATGCCCGATATTGACCCTACCATAGTGTTCCACAATATCAGTAACCATTCCCGATGCTAAACCCATCAAACAAAAGCTAAGGAAGATGCACCCTTGCATTGATCTTCTGGTCAAAGAAGAACTTTAGCACCTCCTTTCTGTTTCCTTCATCTTACCCATTGATTATCCCCGGTGTATTTCCAACATTGTCCCTATCACTAAGGCGACAGGGGGACTTCGTATTTACACAGACTTCCATGACCTCAACCTAGCCTACCCAAAAGATGACTTTCCTTTACTCCGGTATTAACCACTGGTTGAACTTACGATGGTCATGAGATGTTATCACTCATGGATAGTTTCTCGAGTTATAACCAAATATTTCTTGCCCTAGAAGACCAACACAAAATCGCATTCATCACCCTTGGGGACCTTCGCTATCGAGTCATGCCTTTTGGCCTTAAAAATGCCGGTGCACATATCAACGGGCTATGACTTACATCTTCCATGACATCATGCATTGTATATTGGAATATTATGTGGACAATCTCCTTTCCAAATCAAAATGCTTCTCCAAGCACCTCACCATCCTAAAAACCATCTTTGACTATCTCATTAAATATTACATTCGCCTTCAACCCAAGAAGTGTGTCTTCGTGGTTCTCTTAGGAAATATCCTAGGATTTATCGTTTCCTTAAACATGGTATAGAAGTTGACCGCTAAATTCAAGGCCATTCTTGAGATTCCTGTTGGTGATTTAATCGCAGCACCCATGAATGTTTCAGACTTGATGGGCCGAGACTCACCGATCACGATTGCATAACATGGAGCTTTTCCCAAGTGTGGGACCTTGCGAAATCGGAAAAGCTCTCCGGATGAAGGCCGATTCCTATTCCTCGTTTAGATGCACACATAAAATGCAGAGGGTCTACTCAAAAAACCTAATCTAACTTACCAAGGAGACAGGGGTAAGAAGATGCATAAAAATAAACCTAAACTAACAAAGGTGATGCACCGAGGAATGAAGAACAATCGTCTTGCCAATAAACACAAACTATTAAAATGCGATGCAAGATCATGCATGATAATGATTTGTAGTGAAAGATCGGGAAGATGCAAATAAACACAGAGAGGGTTGATAATCATCACATGCGACATGCATTATTTGCTCCAAAGATTGATACTGATACACCTACAAAATGCCAAGAGACAAGGTTGCATTACGGTTTTAGAGGAGGTTTGAACTCCACAAATTCACTCCGCCAAAGAGAAGAAGGGAGGGGAAAACAAGAATGTCCAACCTTTAGAAAGAAGCCCTCCTTACAATTTATAGGAAGAATGAGAGAGGGAAGAGAGAGAAATTCCAAATCTACCCCAACCACCCCGGTGTTGTATTTAATTCATCTCATTATGGTGGTAGGTGAGAACCCTAATAACGACCCAAAAGTGGCGAACTGTATTTTTTTCTTTTAATAATTTGTTCTCACCTAATTAAAGATATCTAGTCATAGTTGGACGAGAGGACCTCGTAAGCTTTCCAGAAAGTCCAACCTCGCATGAATCCGAGCTCCAGGTCAAAAGTTATGGCTATTCGAATATCTCGCACTGTGGTCACTTCCGCCAAAGACTCGTAATGTTGCGCCTCTGAAGGTGCGCTTGGCGCATTCATGTGTGTGTCGACATCCTCTTACATGTGATAAGGCAAAAATTTTCTCGTGTTTCGACACTGCGTGTCATGCACCATTTTCACGGTGCCAAGGCGCAACTTGACTTCAATGTCGACACTTCGTGTCATGCGCCATTTCGTGCACCAAGGCGCAACTATCTTCATATCGACATCCATGTCATGTGCTATTTCAGGCGCCAAGGCACAACTTTCCTTATGTTGACATACCATGTTATGCGCCCTTTCTGTGTGCCAAGGCGCAACTATCTTCATGTCGACATCCATTGTTATGCGCATTTTTCTATGCGCCAAGGCGCAACTTTTTCGTGTCGACACTCCGTGTCATGCACTATTTTCGTGCGCTTAAACTATCTTCATGTCGACATCCATTTTCACGCGCCATTTTCGTACGCCAAGGCGCAACTTTTCTCGTGTCAACACTCCGGTCATGCACCATTTTTGCGCCAAAATTTTTCCTGTGTCGACACTCCGTGTCATCGCGCCATTTCTATAAATTTTGGGATGAGTTTCTTGGATTTCCCATACTCTTCCAATGTTTGTCTATATCTACCCGGGGAAAGATATATACAACAATTCCTTCACCTAATAATCTTAGGCAACTCCGCATCCTCGTAAGGTAAGTTGCAATCTATTCACCGTTTCATTTTCACAATTGTTTGATCGGTGTCAACCATTTCATCACCTTCTCAAGAAGGATGTCTTCTTTAAATGGGATAATGACTACCACAAATCTTTTGAGACCTTAAAACAATACCTTTCCAACCACCGTACTCATTCCACCTAAAGAGGATCAACCCTTCTACCTTTACATCTCAGCTACTAATTACTCCTTGGGGGTGTGCTCACTCATCGTGATGAACAACATAGGGAGCATGTGGTTTATTACATAAACCATACTCTTTTGGACTATGAAACCCGATATACCCATGTGAAAAACATTTCTTAGCCTTAGTTTTCGTTGCCACCAAACTCCCCATTACCTACTCAACCACCAAACCTATTTTGTGACCAACACCCACCCCTTACACTTCATGAATGCTAAACCTTACCAAAATCAACATGTCACACGTTGGCTTATGTTTCTACTCGACCTCGACCTCTAATTAATCCAGCAAAAGTCCATCAAGGGCCAAGATATCACCGAACAATTGGACGATGTATCTATTTATGGGAACAAACCTCTAACTTTGACTTCCCATATGAGTCAATTGCCACCCTTTCCCTAGACGAGCCCGCTTACCAAATGACACTCTTATTTGATGGCTCCAAGTGTTAGCGTGGGGGTGGGGTAGGAGTTATCCTCATTCCGCTTGATGGTGAACCCATGCCTTTTCCTTCAAACTAGATTTTGATTGTATAAACAATATTTCCAAATATGAAGTGCTCGTATTAGGTCTCCAAGCTACCTATGCCTTGGATGTCAAATCCATCAACATCTTTGGTGATTCCTAATTGGTTGTAAACCAAGTCAATGGTATATACCAATTTCGTAATGAGACACTTCAAAAGTATAAACATCACGTAGACATACTTTTGACCACCTTTGACTGCTACGCCCTTCAAACCATCCCATGTTCAACCAACAAATTTGCAGATACCATGGCCTGCTTGGCTTCTCAAATCCCCACTTCACCTACCGATTCTAAAATCTTTGTCACCATACAATGACTCTAATCACCCTCTTATTTACCTCACAAAGTTTACTCTATTAGATTCGCTTCTCGACCAAGTGAACTTTAGTATAAACAATACTCCGACTATCTTTCTCTCTCCGTATTACCTCCCGACCTCACCCATAATGGACAACGTGCCTTTCTTAAAAAGGTCTCTCATTACATCATCATGGGTGGCCTCCTCTATAAGTGTGGCTTTGATGGTACTCTCTTACGATGCCTCACAAGTTTTGAAATTCCTTATACCATTAAGGAAGTTCGTGATGGCATATGTGGAGGTCACTCCGGTGGCCTTCATTGTTACTAAACGTATTCTTCACCTAGGCTATTACTAGCCGACCCTTAACCATGATTGTTGTGACTACGCCAAGTGTTGTGTAAAATTCCAACAAAATACCAACCTCCATCATACACCCAGTCATGCCTTACAGGTCACCCGTGGCCTTTGGCCCTTTTCTCAATGGGGTTTGGATCTTTCGGAGAGATCGATCCTCATTCTTCCCAATGAAATCAATGGATCATCACCACTACCGAATACTACACAAAATGGGTTGAAACCATACCTCTCATTTCCACAAAATCTAAGAAAATATGTGAGTTCATCAATCATTACATCATTTGTCGCTTTGGTGTCCCTCATCACCTCATCACTAATAATGGAAAACAATTCAAAAATAAAACCTTACGAAAACTTTGCATGACGCCTTCAGCATTCAGCTAAGTTTCTTGTCACCTTATTACCCACAAACCAACGGCCAAGCCAAATCCACTAACAAAACCCTGAAAAATTCTCATGAAAGTGGTTAACGATACTGGGAAGGACTAGCATATGCACATTCCTTTCACCCTATGGGCATACCATATTAGTATTCACACTTGCACTACTACCACACTTGTTTCTCTTGTCTAAAGACAGAGGTTGTTATGCCTCTCGAAGTCCAAATTCCATCACTATGCATTTCTCTCCATGACATGCTCAATGATGAAGACTTTCGTTAGGACCATTTAGCACAACTTGAGTTATTAGATGAAGGTTGTCTTAATGCTCTTGACCATTTTAAAGTTTACCAAAAACATATCAAACATGCCTATGAAAAACGTGTCCATGAATGAACCTTCTAAGTCAGTGATCTTTCCTGAAAAAAAATCAACATGTAACGAAGAAAAAAAAGTAAACGGGAAAATTTTCTCTTAATTGGCTTGGAATGTACATCACGACCCATACTTACGGATCGGGTGCTTATCGTTTATCTTCACTTGATGGTAAACCTGAACCTGAGCCCCTTAATGCCTTACATCTTCGACCATTATACTATTGACTTTTAGTCCTACCTCATCCTCTATCTCTTTCCATGATCATCCCTTGAGTGCTATCCACTTCTTACACCTCACCAATGATTAAACAAGAATCATGTGTGTACTTGTCACTTGTTATCTTCTCTTGAATATGTGTATCACGGCCCTACACATAACATGATTCTCATGGATACTTTTCATCTACATTTAGATGAGATCCCATGGTCATTTCACCTTACTTTCTGAACAAGAATCCTATTCTTCACCTTAGTATTATTCATGACTTAAAATCCCTCACATGGGATCCAACTCCTTAAGTCAAACTTCCAATAAAAATATGACTCCCTCAAAAGGACATCTTTATCTCTACAATCACTGCTGTAAATAGACTGCTCCCTTAAAGGACAACTATGTAAAGCTCTTTCAAAAAAAAGAAGAAGAAGAGAGAATCTGAATCTTCCTACACATCAATCAACGTCATAAAGACCTCAAGGATTTGATTTCTTCATTCCATATAGACTTCCCGCATCAATTAGTCGATCTCAAACATTAGTTAAAACAAACAACCTTTTAGTCATGGACTTGCCCATTGTGGATCTTGGATTTCTTACCACAAAGGCATGCTACCTGCACCGTATAAAAATGAACCACTTTTCACCCTCTCACCATTCGCACTCTCATTTCCTACCACCTCAAGGGACGTCTTCGAACCATGACATTTGGTGATGATGTGACTACTTTCCACCCTTAGAAAAATAAATCATGTAATGTCTTTAGGGTCTTACATTCATAAACTCCTCCAAGGTATGACCTACTTGTTATGATCCTAACCAGAAGATTTCTTACCTCCTCTTATATTTTAACCTTCCTTATTACGTATTGATTACCTTATACAGGACTTGGTCCTCGACGTTTACCTTTACGTAATCTTCTTCTTCCACCACAATCAAAATCACATATACCAATTTACCCACAATTCACCCATACCTAACAGACCTAAACTAAAATCATGCCTAAAACCTACCCACTCATTCTCATACCTCCTCATATTCTTCCCGAGCTTATGGGAGAACTACATCAGCCTCGAGGTCCCTTTTCACTAGGACTATGTAGGTAGCACTCCGAGGGCATGGGGACGCTGGAGGGTAGCTCAGCCAATATATACCCTAACCATTTCATCTTTCATTTTCCCCAAATCACATTTTACCCTACTTAGTTTCCTTTTATATAAAAATTAGAAATTAAACCAAACAAATAACAATTTGCTTCACATTTTTATCATCACCAAAACATACATTTGTTATGACTAATCATCATGCATGCATTATAAAACATCTTACACATGAACCTTATCATCATTCATTACACAAATTAATGAATTACAACCTCAACCAATTTAAACTCCACCATGCCTAAAACTTGACTCCACCATTCCCGATATGACCTAACTCCACCATGCCTAAAACCCGACTCATCCATGCCTATGACCTAACTCGGACCATGCCCATGAAAACTCCAATGCCTAAATCCATCAATCCATGTCAGACCAAAACCTAACTCCACTATGCCTAAACCCCGACTCAATCATGCCTACAACCTAACTTGATCCATGCCTATAACCCGACTCCATCCATGCCTAACACACCTACCATGAATCCATCTATGCATAATAATAAAATGCTATCACCACAAACACATAATGACCATAATCATCATCATCTCTATAAATACAATATCCAAACATGTGTATACATAACTGTCAAATGTCTTCGACACGTAGGCCGGTGTATATAATCTGGTCTCTCAAAAATATCATATACATCCTCACCATCTTTGGCATGTAGGCCAGTATATGCTCAAAAATATACAAAACTCTAGTACATCCTCACCATCTTTGGCATGCAGGCTGATATATATAAAAAAATGACTAAAATACATCAAAATATAGGGATGGGCATCAAACCTCATCCTGCTATACATCTTCCATGTCAGTCCCTCCGGTCTCCTCCTCGGCCTCTGTCTCGACGGCCTAAGTATCATCTCACCACTCGCCATAGGTCGTGGTCGGCCCTTGTTGGCACATCACCTAGAGATGGTCTTCGTGAGCTGGTGGCCTCTCCTTGATCCTGTCTCGGGGCTTGATGGCCCCCTATACTCTCTCGTGATCTAGTCCTCTCACTCGAGGCCTTCTGTGCCCTGTAATTTCCATAGGATAGAAAATCTATCTCGGCCGCCATCAACTAATCTTGGTAGTATCTGGCTTCACCTAGGGCATCCCATAACTTGGATATGGATATGGTTTGTGGTGGCCCCATAGGCCTCGGCCCCTCTAATTATCCTGCGGGACCCTGTCCCACCCGTGCCTATGAACAAGGACCCTTTCCCAGTACCTATGGGGGTGCCATCAGCCTCACACCATGTGCCTGTACCTACGCCTATAATGCTTGAATCTACGCTTGTGCAATGGTAAACTAGCCCTAAAAACTTGTAACTTGCTCCTGTAGTGCAGCCACCTAACCATCATCACCATCTCCATCTCTACCCTGGGCCATCTAGACCTAAAGACTGACCACCTATGTATGTAACTCCACCACCTCCACCTCTAAATCAAGCTAATCGCCCCTGTACCATCCCCAACTAGGTAATCAGGGTCACCACCTACCCCGTAAGGAATCTCTACACTGTGATAGTGGCTAAATCCGCTGCCCCGGCCACAGGTGGTGCTACTCATAAATTAGGCTCCCCCATTTGTTTGTATCTATCTGTCACTCCTGGCATCATCGATATTTTGGTCTATCACCTACTTCTCCTCCCCTGTAGGTACTGTTGCCTATGGAAGTGGTAGTGGTATCTCCACATCATCCCTCTGGTACTGTGGGAAGGGTGGAGGTATATCCTGTCATAATCCCAACTGCCGTCTGACCTTGTCAATGGGGATCATATCGTGCTCTCCTACATGGCACCCCTCTATCTGGCCTAAGTATTCGTAGGCGCCTAGCTCCTCACCATCTGCTGCGTATGAGGGATAACCCGCATATGATCTCCATATAATATCTACCGTGGACAATCCCTCCAGAATTTGTTGATAGTATGATACATCATGTGTAGCCTTTTTGATTTCCACTCTCCAATAATGAGACACCCATCGCACGTATATGCCACCCACACCAAACCCAACTCAAATGCATCTACTGGGGCATACCCACTAGATGCACATAGACAATGTGCTCATAGGCCCAGTAGTGTAGAATGAAAGTGCAGCACAAACTGAACCTGCAGAGCCACCCATACACCCATAACTCTCTATAAAGTTGTACAGGAATGCCGACATCCGGGAAAAGTGGGTCCTCACCATCATCATGTCATGTAACACACCCATTAGGGATCGTGGGAATCTCGCACCCTCTACATGTGGTAGTGCAAAACAATAGACTACCTCCATCAATAATACTACTAGCCTCATCTCCTCTGGATGGGCTAGGTACAACTCTCCATAGCTAAGGCTAGCACTATGGAATGTCATCTCTGCCATCCCCTCCCCAAACACCATCAGCATCAACTCCTCAGATTCCTTTGAGGAGATCGAATATACCTGCATCCCTAATATGGGTAATCACAAGATCCTGAACATGTCCTCCAGGGTGACTGTCATCTCACCTGCATCGGTAGGTGGAACATGTTGGTTGCATCCCATCTATCGATGAGGGAAACCATTAGACTTGGCTGCAGGACTACATACCTGGTAGCAAAGATTGGACCCCACTTAGGACCACCTCCTCCACATGCCATAACTCCTCGAGTGTGTTGCTACACTGTGAACTATCATAAGTAGGGGTGGCACCCTATCTCACATCCTAAGCTGATCTCTCACCTGCATCCAACAAATCAATCACATTATTAAAACAAGACCATATCTACATTCACCCATACCCATACCCATTACCCTACCTCTTTTACTTCACTACTTACCCGTTTATCCCATGTACCTCCCTACTTACCCGACCTACCTACCCTAACCCTACCCGACCTAATATCACCTCACCTATTAAACCACACACACCGACCCCTCACCTACTCCCATTTTGACCCACTCCCCGACCTTACCTTTTTCCTACATATCTATATATTTTTCCCTAACAACTCCACCCTTACCTATTCTTACCCTTTACCTATGTTACGATCTTTACCAAAACCACTCTTCTCACCCCTATCTACCTCACCCACCCAATCTGGAATCCTTTTGGCCCCTTTTCCCCCAATTATGACTAATCTGGTTACCCTTAATCGACCCGGTCCCCTTCAATGACATTGGTCACCGCTTCATGACCGATCTTGGCACACTCACACCGACGTTGGCTAGCATGCAACCAACCTCTGTCACTATCACATCAAAACACCCGCCAAACCCCCTTTTTTCCTTCAATTTCCTTTTTCTCCATTCGCCCACCCAATCCTACCCAAATCCCTTCTACACCCCTCCCCACCCCTTCTCCCCCAATACCTTTCCTCCCATTCCTATTTTACTGGATTTCCCTCCCATAATTCAAAATTTATTTTCCCCCAAAAAGAAAAAACCATTTTTACCCACCTAACCTTTAATTCAATCTAACCAATAAAACAACAAGTGGGATTGAATCCTACCTCATCGTGCTATCATCTCGCATGGTGGTACCTCCAGCCACTACATAGTGGTCCCCTAAGCCCTCTCCCACCTCTTCCATCACAAATGACATCTCACTCTCCAACCAATCAATCCACTAAAATTGATCCCACTCGCTTGGGAATCTACTTATCCACCAATAATCACCTGTCATGTGGCTCGCCAACTCAACCCTTAGTCTCACTCTGTCACTTTCCACCTTTTCTCTCTCTCTCTCTCTTATCGTTTTCCCAATTCACTAAAAGACAAATGATTTGAAAAATACTACAATTTTTCTTTTTATAACCTACCCGACCTGACCGGTGATGGTTTCACCTTAACCAAAATTGGTCCTATGCCCTAGATTACCATGGTCGGTCCATCTTGACCGGCAACAGTCCCTTCAAACCATCATCGGTTACACTACTTAGTCTTTCTACTACCTCCTACCCCCAATTTTTGACCTACATCATTTACCTCACCCACACCTCACTTGGATACTTCCCTGTATCCTCTTGACCTTATCCTTTACCCTCTCCCCTCATCCTCATTTAGGGAATCATTATTTTTCCCATACCCGACCTTACCCATATCATGACTTAGATATTTGGACCTCGACCATCACTAGTGAAATTTGACCTCATGTGTTCATTATACCTTGCGGCATCTATTACCTATGTTAATAGAAATTTTACCTTACCTTGCCTCTTGCCATAACCATTTATCCTGACCTAACCCTTGGTGTACTAGAACATACCTAAATGTTCCCGCACTTAATCTCTGTCATTTTTCTTGACCATATCCTCTACCTTGGATACTAGACTCACTTCAACCTTGTTTGAATAAACCTATCGACCATAGATAATGTAGAGTTTGCCTGCTCTTCAACTTGGTACCGTGCTACAATTTATACTTACACGTGTGTTTGATTGTTACTAAGTTTGACCCTAACCCATTACATGGATTACCCGAGTGGACTTGATGAATGTCCTTGTTTGATTCTCTCAATGTTTTCTTGAATCAATGCAAGCTCCTTTTCATGGTTTTGGTTTACTCTATAGAAACACACACACACACACACACACACACACACACACACACACACTGAAAAACTCTATGAAAATCACTCCTTATCCTAATCACACTTACCTAGACTACCTACACTCACACACACTTTAGGCACTCATTTTTTGATAGGAAGGAACCATCCCAACCCCAAAAAAATCATCACTCAATCCAAGGAAATATACTTCCTTGTTGGATTGGCCATTAGGCTTGTAGCCCTCAAGATGGTTGATTTTCACAAGATCAACCCTTGCACCCTTATTCCAGCTAGGAGGTATATACTTTTAGCTACCCATTTTTTTCTCTTATAGCATAGGTCAACATTGATAGGAGGTCTTTTGGAACATACACCCCTACTAGACTGTCCTAGTAGACTTAGGCTGATTTTACTAGCTGAATAGGTAAAAAAATGCAAAACTAACCTCTCCCACTCTAAACTCCTAAAAAAATTCATTCAATAGGACATGGGAGGTATGTTGAACTTTCTCATACCCTTGGTTTATTTGGAAAAGCAATTGAGAATGAGAAAAACTTAAATTTTGTCATGCACAAAAAAAAATGATTTTATGGTTGGAGGGGTTGTAGAAGGTTTCAAGATCCAAAAAATTGTATGGAGTGTCATTTTATCATGAAAATGGTGTGTGTTGATTTTTAGATCATGAGACCACATATTTAGGGAGATCCGGGAGGCCCTAAACGATGATTCTCTTGCAAAAACCCTCTATACACACGTGTGAGCAGGTTTCAAAGGCTCAAAAATTAAATTTTGGAGACTCTTCCCTTGGCTCCTACAACATCTTGAAATCACTACAGTCCACTCTCACCCTCTCTCACTGTTAGGTTTTGGAGCCTGTTTTCATGTGTGAAAGTGTTGAAGACTGTACACTAAAAGTAATCTGTATAATTTTTTTAGGAGTAAATTTTTTTGGCCTCGAGAAAATGCACCCGACATATCGGAAACGTGCTTTTCTCATATGGGCAATATTTTTGACCCATAGGTTTATGGGATGTGTTTTTCCCATGGTTTTGATACCATGGTTTTGTAAAACTACTTAAGTAATTGTCTATTTATATGGTTTTATATATGATAGATAGTATGGAGAACATTGCAGATGTGCTTTGAATTTCTTGTAAATTCTGTAGAGTTTGTTGAGCATAGCTCCAAACAGATCTAGGTATTGTATTGAGAGAGTGGTGGCTTGTAATACAATCTAAGCAAGTGATTCTTGGTGGACATAGCCCAAATTTGGTGAACCACGTTAAATCATGTCTCTTTGTGTTGTGTTATTTTATTCTATAATTTTATTTGAGATCTGTAATAATTTCGCATATTAGTTTTCTCATTACGATTATGTGAGGGATTATTCCACATATTTTATCTCTTATTTCATAACAATTGGTATCGAGCCTGGTTTGGTTTTTCTTTGAAGTGTTGAATCACGTAGGAAATTTTTAGCTTCGGTGGGAGCTATGGAAGATGATGGAAGATCTAGGGTTGATAAATTCAACGGGCAAAATTTCAGTCTTTGGAAGATGCAGATGGAAGATTACCTTTATCAGAAGGATCTTTATACTCCGTTTTCTGAGAAGGTGAACAAACCCTCGAGTATGACAGATGTGGAATGGGATTTGCTGGATAGGAAGGCACTTGGAATGATTCGGTTGTGTCTTGCATCTTCGGTATTATTTAATGTTTCAAAGGAAAAGACTACAAAAGATCTAATGGATGCATTAGGGAAGTTGTATGAAAAACCCTCTGCCTCTAACAAGATATTTTTAATGAAAAAGTTGTTTAATATGAAGATGTCTAAGAATAGTTCAGTAGTCAGATAATTTAAATGATTTCAATACGGTTGTGAATATGCTAGCTTCGATTATGATAGAATTTGATGAAGAAGTTAGGGCTTTATTAATTTTGTGCTCTTTACCTGAGAGTTGGAATAGCCTGGTAATGGCGGTAAGTAACTCGGTTCCAGCTAACTCAAAGTTGAAGTTTGAGGATGTTGTAGGGGTGATTCTAAGCGAGGAAATGCGAAGAAAAAGCTCTAGGAATATTCTACTTCAGGGAATGCTTTGATAGTGGAAACTAGAGGGAGACAGAAGAATAGAGGAAGTCGTGGAAAATCAAAGGATCGAGCAAGGTCAAAATCCAAAAGCAAGATAGTATGTTGGCACTATGGAAAGCCTAGGCATGCAAAGAAGGACTATTGGGAGCTTCGGGATAAGAAGAAACAACAGGAAGAAAACAAGGAGGAAAATGTGGTAATGGGTAATGTATGTCAGGATGCTTTGATTCTTTCTTTGCACAATATTATTGAATCTTGGGTTTTAGATTCGGGGGCTTCTTTCCATGCTTCTCCACATAGGCATTATTTTGTTGATTATGTTCAAGGATTTTGGGCATGTTTTTCTTGGTGATGATGAGCCTTGCAAAGTATAGTTGGAAAAGCTTCACATTAGGTTAAGATGCGAATGGGAATACATGGCTATTGAAGGATGTCGGACATGTGCCTACATTAAGGAGTAATTTGATATCGGCGGGGCAATTAGGAAGTGATGGTTGTCTTGTGATATTTACTGGTGACTCTTGGAAGGTTACAAGGGTGCTCTTGTGGTGGCAAGAGGTAAGAAGGTTGGAACTTTTATTTAATCACGATAGTACTAATGATTGTAATCTTGTGGCTTCGGATGCGAGATACAACATTATGGCACTATAGGCTTGGTCATATGAGCCATAAGGGCATGGACATCATAAAGAAGAATTTTCCTGGATATACAGAAACATGTTTGGATTTATGTGAGAACTGCATATATGGGAAACAGAAGTGAGTAAAGTTTCTCAAGGTTGGACCTACAAAGAAAGAGAGTAAGTTAGAGCTGGTACATTCTAATGTGTGGGGGCAGCTGTATCATCTCTTGAGGGTTCAAGTTCTTATGTCACTTTTATTAATGATGTAACAAGGAAAGTTTGGGTTTATTGTATTAGAAACAAATCTGATGTATTTGACATTTTTGTTAAATGGAAAGCCTTGGTAGAGAATGAAATAGGTCTTAAGTTAAAATGTCTCAAGTCAGATAATGGAGGGGAGTATTGCAGCAATGAATTTGATGATTATTGTTCTAAGAATGGAATCCGCAGGCAAAAGATGGTTCAGGAACTCCAGCAGAATGGGGTATCAGAAAGGATGAACAAAACAATAATGGAACGTGCTAGGAGCATGAGGTTACATGTAGGACTGCCTCTTTCTTTTTAGGTAGAAGCGGTGAGCACAACTGTGTACTTGATAAATAGAGGACCCTTAAGTGCCTTGGATGGAGGCATACCTAAGGAGGCTTGGTATGGTAAGAAATTTGATTATTCATTTCTTAGAGTCTTTGGATGTGAGGTGTTTGTTCATATAGACAAGGATGATAGGACCAAGCTAGAGGCTAAATCAGAAAAATGTACTTTCATTGGTTATGGTGGTGATGACTTTGGATATAAATGTTGGAGTATTAAGGACAAGAAAATCATTCGATCTAGGGATGTGGTCTTTAATGAGAAAGTCATGTATAAGCAGCAGTTGTAGGAAAATATGGAAGAATCCAAGAAAGAATATGCAAAGTGGTAGAGGATATTCTGGATGGGAAAGTGAAACATGAATCGGTTCAGAACCCCTCAATAGAACCCCAAACTCCTATATTGAGGAGGTCTTCTAGGGTAAGAAGAGAACCGAATATTTTTCTCCTTCTCTTTATTATTTATTACTCACTGATAGTGAAGAGCCAGAGAGCTTTGATGAAGCAATGCAAGTAGATGCTAGGAAGAAGTGGGAGTAAGTCATGGATGAGGAGCATCGGCTCTCATGGAGAACCAAACATGGGATTTAGTAAAGCTACGCTGAAGGAAAAGAGCATTACGAGAACAAGTGGGTGTTCCGAGTCAAAGAGTAAGAAGGAGGAAAGAAAAGATACAAGGCCCGGTTGGTAGTCAAGGGTTTGCACGAGAAAAAAGGTATAGATTTTGATGAGATTTTTTTATCCTGTAGTAAAAATGACTTCTATTAGAATTGTTCTAGGGATAGTTGCAAAGAGAAGACTTGCACTTAGAACGACTTGATGTAAAGCGCATTTCTCCATGGTGATTTGGAGGAGGAACTATATATGCAGCAACCAGAGGGATATGAGGTCAAAGGTAAAGAGGAGATGGTGTGCAAACTAAGAAGAGCTTGTATGGCTGAAACAAGCTCCACGTCAATGGTATAAGAAGTTTGATAACTTCATGATGGAGTAAGGTTATATCATATGTCATTTTGAACATTGTGTGTATACAAAGAAATTTGAGGATGGAAGTTATATTATCCTCTGCTTTTATGTTGATGACATGCTAGTTCTGAGGTAAAAACATGCAGAAATAAAAGTTCTCAAGAAGCAACTAAGTGAATCCTTTGCTATGAAGGATTTGGGTGCAGCCAAACAAAATCCTTGGTATGAGGATATCTCGGGATAGGAAGGAATGAAGCTGACTTTATCTCAGGAAGAGTACATTAAGAAGGTCTTGGAGAGGTTTAATATGCAAGATGCTAAACCGGTTGGGACTCCTTTGGCATGCCATTTCAAGTTATCAAAGGAGAAATGTCCAAGACAGAGCAGGAGAGGAACCAAATGTCCAAGGTACCTTACTCATCAGTAGTTGGTAGTTTGATGTATGCTATGGTGTGCACTAGGCCTGATATTGCCCATGCAGTGGGAGCTATGAGTAGATTTATGAGTGATCTAGGTAAAGAGCATTGACAAGCAGTAAAGTGGATCCTTTGGTATTTGAGAGGGACCATGGGGATAATTTTGTGCTACAGTGGATCAAACACCACTTTACGTGGTTATGTAGATTCAGACATGGCTGGAGATGTAGATAGTAGGAGGAGCACGACAGGTTATATTTACACTGTAGGTGGGACAACAGTGAGTTGGATTTCACGACTATAGAAGTTGGTGGCTTTGTCAACCATGGAGGTTGAGTATGTTGCTGCCACAGAGGAAAGAAAAGAGATGATTTGGCTACAAAAATTGCTTGAGGAGTTAGGGCATAAGAAGGAGGAATGTAAGCTACATAGTGATAGTCAGAGTGCTATACACCTAGCTAAGAACTCTGCTTTCCACTCTAGGACAAAGCATATACAGTTAAGGTACCATTTCATCAGGACAACTTTGGAGGAAGAGAAGTTGAAGTTGGAGAAGATTCATACCAGTTAGAATCCTGCAAACATGATGACCAAGGTGGTCACAAGGGAAAATTGAAGTTATGTTCAGCTTTGGTTGGTCTTCATAGAAAATAGTGAAGGGTTGAGAAGCTTTCTCAGAGGAAAACTAGTCTCTAAGTGGGAGATTGTTAGGTTGTGGAGCCTATTTTCATGTGTGAAAGTGTTGAAGACTATACACTAATAATACTGTACAACATTTTTAGGCGTAAATTTTTTTGGCCTCGAGAAAATGCACCCGACATATCGGGAAACGTGCTTTTCTCATATGGGTGAGATTTTTGACCCATAGGTTTATGGGACGGGTTTTCCCATGGTTTTGATACCCACGGTTTTATAAACCGCTTAAGCGATTGTCTATTTATATGGTTTTATGCATATGATAGATAGTATGAAGAACATTGCAGATGTGCTTTGAATTTGGCTATGAATTCTGTAGAGTTTGTTGAGCATAGCTCCAAACGGATCTGGGTATTGTATTGAGAGAGCGGTGGCTTGTAATAAAATATGAGCAAGTGATTCTTGGTGGACGTAGCCCAAATTGGGTGAACCACATTAAATATTGTCTCTTTGTGTTGTGTTATTTTATTCTGTAATTTTATTTGAGATCTGTAATAATTTATGCATATTAGTTTCTACTATTGCGATTCTGTGAGGGATTATTCCACATATTTTATCTCTTATTTCCTAACACTCACGTGCTCTATCGAATCTTAACTCGCCCTACACAAAAAAATGTTCTTCACAGTTTTACATTTAAAAATGTAAATAGACATTTATTTTTTCCACTTTGTTACATTACAATTTTTTTTTAATTCCTCCAAACTCACGTTACACACTCTCTTTTGTCTTCAAATTCCTTCACACATTTTACTCCACACTCCAAAATCAAGCTGTAAACCTCTTCTTCCCTGTTTTTTCGATATTTTTTCTAATTTCTCTCATTTTTCACTAAACTTAGCTATCTCCAAGATAGTCTAAGTAACTTCCCTACCATTATTCCTTCCCCTATCCTAGGAGAGGGTCTTGGAGATCTTTTCCTGAAGGGAAAAGATCTTCAAGACCATTAAAAAATCACTATTTTGGCCTATTTACCCCTTTTAGACCTTATTAAGCTCATGGAGCTGTTTTTTTTTTCAACCTCACACGTTTCAAACAATGAAAATGGAGGGAAAACAAGGTGGACACTTCCATCCCTCTCACACAATGACATGAATTTAAAACATGGTTATTTTGAACTAACTAGGATGCTCCTGCATCATTCTACCCCAGAGAGAAGAAGTGTTCTTCATGGCTGATTTGTCTTCTCCAGGTCTTCAATCTTGGCTCCCAGCTTGATCAGGTCACCTTCAGTCATCCATGTTGCATCCTCAGCTGGAAAACCTCTCCACTTGATCAGATACTTGTAGTACTCTTTGTCCTTGGTCTTCTTGATGACCTTCTTATCCAGCAGTTGCTCTATCTCCTTGGGTTTGGCTCTAGGCATCTGTGCTTGCCAATCTACTCTCTGCTGTCCTATTTCAGACTCCTCCTCCACTTCATTTTCTCCCCTATACTCATACAGGTCTACAACATTGAAGATTGGAGAACTTTCAATGCCTTCAGGGTGTTTTAATTCATAGGCATTATTGGAAAATTTTCTGATTATTTTGTAAGGACCAATCTTCTTGACCTTAATTTTGTTAAACTCCTTCCTGGGAAACCTCTCTTTCCTCAAGTGTGCAAGTACTTCATCACCAACCTCAAAAATAATTCCTTCCTCCTATGATAAGTTCTCTATTTGTACTTATTATTACTCTCTTCAAGTTTCTTCTTTACCTATTCATGGATATCCTGCATTGCCTTAGCAAGTTCTTCTGCATCTGCACTCCTACCTTCCATTCTCCCCAAGTCTCTCAGCTCATATACACCCCTTGGGTGCTGCCCATACATAATTTGGAAAGGATTAATGCCTGTACTTATTTTGGGTGAGTCATTATCAGAAAATTCAGCCTATGCAAGTGCTAGATCCCATTGATTTGGGTGCATGCTCACTAAGCTTCTCAGGATGTTCCCAAGACTCATGTTAACTACTTTAGTCTGACCATTTGTTTGTGGATGGTAGGCTGAACTGAAACTCAGGTGAGTTCCCAGCTTCTTCCACAGTGTTCTCCAAAAATTCCCAACAAACTTTGTATCCTGTCAGATACAATCTCCTTGGCAATCCATGCAATCTCACTATCTCCGAAAAAACAAATTAGCAATGTGGGTAGCATCACTAGTTTTCATGCATGGAATGAAGTGTTCCATCTTTGTAAACCTATCAACAACTACATATATGGAGTCATGCCCCTTCGATTCCTGGGAAATCCAAGTACAAAATCCATGCTCAAACAATCCCATGGTCTACTAGGGATAGGAAGTGGCTGATACAAACCTGCATTTTGGCTGGTTCCTTTACTGTATTGACATACCTTGCATATCTCCACAAATTTCTTCACATCCTGACCCATTCTTGGCCAAAAATAGTATGCACTCAGCTGGGCTAGTGTTTTTTCGACCAAAATGCCCAGACAAACTTCCACTATGTTTTTCCCTGATCAGGTTCTCCCTCATTGAACCTTTCGGAATGCATAGCTGGCTGCCCTTGAACAACAATCCTTCTTGCAGCATATAGTCCATCCATGGACTCCTATCCATCACTGTGGGTTGCTTACAAGATTTTAAGCCTCGCTGAAGTCATCATCCTCTTCGTACTGTTCTCCCAAGTTCTCAAAACCCATCACACTCACCTGTAGCTCTTGCAAAACCAGCACTCTCCTGCTCAAAGAATCTGCCACTTTGTTGGCCTGTCCTTTCTTGTGTTTAATGCTGAAAGTATAGTTTTGCAAATACTCCACCCATTTGACATGCCTTTGATTTAATTTAGGTTGATTACTAATAAACTGCAAAGCATAATTATCAATAAACAACATAAACTCTTTAGGCAACAGGTAGTGTCTCCATTTTTTTAGTGCCTGAACTAATGCATAGAATTCTTGATCATAGGATGAATACTTCCTCTTTGCTTCATTGAGCTTCTCACTAAAGAAAGCAACTGGTTTGCCTTCTTAACTCAAAACTGCCCCAATTGCTAGGCCACTAGCATCACACTCTACCTGGAACAATTTATTAAAATTAGGTAGAACTAAAATGGGCTCTTCTGTTACCTTTTTCTTCAGCAATTTGAATCCTCTCTCTTCTGCTTCAGTCCACTGAAAATGTTTCTTATCACCTTTTATGGTTTCTATCATGGGAGCTACAATACCACTAAAATTTCTAATAAACTTCCTATAAAAACTAGCCAGCCCATGGAAACTTCTTACCTCAAACACACTCCTGGGTGTTGGCCATTCAAGGATGGCTTTAATCTTTTCCTTATCCATTTTCAGTCCTTCTGGAAAGGACAAACCCCAAATATACCAGCTTGGTTTATAGAAAACTACACTTTTTCACATTGATTAGCAGTTTCTCTTCCTGTAACTTATTCAATACCATTCTCAAATGCAATAAATGCTCTTCTTTACTCTGACTAAACACCAAAATGTCATCCAAATACACAATGAAAAACTTACCCGTGAAACTTTTAAGCACCTCATTCATCAGTCTCATGAAGGTACTAGGAGCATTGGTCAAACCAAAGGGCATAACAAGCCACTCATACAAACCATCATTGGTCTTGAATGTTGTCTTCCATTCATCTCCCTCTCTGATTCTTATCTGATGGTATCCACTCTTCAAATCTATCTTAGAGAAGTAAACTGATCCACTCAAACAATCAAGTAAATCATCTATCTTGGGCAAAGGAAACCTATACCTTATGGTGATCTTGTTGATGGTTCTGGAGTCTGTACACATTCTCCACATTCCATCCTTCTTAGGACTGAGCACC
This sequence comes from Taxus wallichiana var. yunnanensis, assembly GCA_018340775.1. Taxonomy (NCBI): domain Eukaryota; kingdom Viridiplantae; phylum Streptophyta; class Pinopsida; order Cupressales; family Taxaceae; genus Taxus; species Taxus wallichiana. The sequence goes on from CM031239.1 coordinate 487,632,043, forward strand.
GTAGGTATAACACATGGGCTCAAACTCTCCCTCACCAATCCTTTGTCCAACAACTCCTGAACTTGTTGCTTGATCTCTTCATTCTCCCTTGGTGTCATCCAGTAGGCTGCCTTGTTTGGAAAACTTGCTCCTGGGATCAGATCTATGTGATGGTTGATACTTCTCACAGGTGGCAACTCATTTGGTAGCTCATCTACAACAATGTCTACATATTCATTCAACATCTCCTAGACTTCAAGAGGTAGATCACTCAACTGAGTGTTAGTCACTACACTTTTCAATTTACCAATGATTGCAAAACTTACCTCTTCCTTCTTCATGCTTTGTAAAAATTCTTTGCCACTTACCATCATTACTTTTGAACTTGATTCAGCTGCATCATTCTCTTCCTTTAGAGGTATGAGTGTATGCTCTACTCCATCCTTATTGAAGGTGTAAGTATTCTTCCTCCCATCGTGAATGGATTTGTTGTCAGACTACCAAGGTCTTCCTAGAAGGATATGGAAAACATCCATAGGCATAATGTCACACATGACTTGATTTCTATATGCTCTAATCTGAAATTCTACCTTACATTGTTCATTCACCAACAACCGATGTCCTTTTTGCAGCCAGGACACTTTGTATGGAGTGGGGTGTGGCTCTCTTTTCAAGCCTATCTTTTCTACCATCTCAACAGACACAAGGTTGTCTGTACTCCCACTTTCAATCACCACCTTGCAACTCTTCCCTTTGCTCTTACATCTAGTCCTAAACAAGATCTTTCTCTAAGGAGGTTCCATAGCCTCCTTGTTGGGTTTCAACAACACCCTCTTCATGAGAAGGGACTCACCATCCTCTGGGATGTTCTCTTTTCTAGGTGCTACATCTAGCTCCCCATCTTGCTCTTCCTCTGGAGCAATGTACATATTCTTCCCATGGCTGTTCTGAGGGTTCTCTGAGCACTCATAGGATCTATGACCAGCATACTTATTGCACTTGAAACACTTACCCAAGAATCTACCCCTACCTCTTTGATAACCTTGATAGGGTCTCCTTCCTCTAGATGGTGAACCACCCCTTGTGTTCTGTGTGCTACTAGAGCTGCTCCCCTCTTTAGCACTTGTTTGCAGCTGTCTTCTATCACTTGGAGCACCTCTTCCTCTGAATGATCTGCCCCTTCCTCTTGAGACAGTGTTTTGTCTCCTTGCTATTTTCTCCTCTGCTTTTAGAGCAATCTGGTAGGCCTCCTCAATAGTCTTGGGAGTGAGAAGGCTGATCTCATCCTGGATGTTGAATCTCAGTCCATTGATGTATCTAGCTACTTTTTCCAAATCTTCTTCTATGTGGCCTGATCTGATTGTTAGCCTATAGAATTCTTCAGTATATTCTTTCACAGACAACTCCTTTTGCCTCAAATTTTGTAACTTTTTAAATAGATTTACCTCATAGTCTCTGGGGATGAATTTTCCCTTCATCTTGGCTACCATTCTATCCCATATTTTGATTTTTGCTTTGCCTTTTCTCCTTCTCTCTTCTTGCACTCCATCCCACCACAAGGCTACATGCTTCTGCAATCTGGTAATGGAAAATTTCACTTTTCAGTCATCCTCCACTATGCCTTCCAAATCAAAGTACTTGTCCAGTGCTTTGATCCAGTCAATCAATTCCTCCACATTCAAGTTTCCTTCATACATGGGAACATCCATCCTTAGATTTGTATTCACCTTCATGATGGCTCTAATCAACCATTCTTCAGAGGTTTCTTCCTCTACCTCTGTAGTCAGCTCCTCCTCAGGTGACTCTTTCTCACCATCACTAACTTCTTCCATCTTTATACCTCTCCTATGTGCCATTTCTAGGTCCCTCAACCTAGATGTCAGGTTCTTGATGTCTTCAACCAAAGCAAGTTGGGATGCTTGGGCTACTTGAACTGCTCTTCTTGGTGGCATCTTGTTATGACTCCTCTGGTCTAAATATTTGATAGTGCACAATCACCTTAGCTTTGATACCAAAATGATGACTGTCCTTGTTTAATTCTCTCAATTCTTTCTTGAATTAGTGCAAGCTCCTTTTCATGGTTTTGGTTTACTCTATGGAAACACACACACACACACACACACACACACACACACACACACACACAACACACACACACACACACACACACACACACACACACACACGTGAACAACTCTATGACAATCACTCCTTATCCTAATCACACTTCCCTAGACTACCTACACTCACACACACTTTAGGTACTCATTTTTTGACAGGAAGGAACCATCCCAACCCCCAAGAAATCATGACTCAACCCAGGGCAGTATACTTCCTTGTTGGATTGGCCATTAGGCTTGTAGCCCTCAAGATGGTTTATTTTCACAAGATCAAACCCCGCACCCTGCTCCAGCCTTGGAGGTATATACTTTTGGCTACCCATTTTGTTCTCTCACAAAGCATATGTCAAGGTTGATAGGAGGTATTTTGGAACATACACCCCTACTAGACTGTCCTAGGTAGACTTAGGCTGATTTTACTAGCCTGAATAGGTCAAAAAATGCAAAACTGACCTCTCCTACTCTAAAATCCTAAAAAATTCATTCAATAGGATGGGGGAGGTATGTTGAACTTGCTCATACCTTTGGTTTATTTGGAAAAGCAATTGAGAATGAGAAAAACCCAAAATTTTGGATTGTGCATGCACAAAACATCCTGCAGAAAATGATTTAATGGTTAGAGGGGTTGTAGAAGGTTTCAAGATCCAAAAACTTGCATGGAGGGTCGTTTTATCATGAGAATGTGTGTGTTGTTTTTTAGATCATGAGACCACGTAATTAGGGAGATCCAGGAGGCCCTAAACGGTGATTCTCTTGCACAAAAACCCTTTGTACACACGTGTGAGCAGGTTTCAAAGGCTCAAAAAATTTGGAGACTCTTCCCTTGGCTCCTACAACATCATGGAATCATCACATCCTGTTCTCACCCTCTCTCACGTGCTCTTTCGAATCTTGCAACTTGGCCTTGTACAAAAAAAACGTGCTTCACAGTTTTATAGTAAAAAAATGCAAATAGACATGTTTTTTTCCACTGTTACACTACCAAACTTTTTTTTTCCTCCAAAATCTTACACACTCTTTTTGGATTTGAATTCCTTCACACATTTTACTCCACACTCCAAAAATCGAGCTGCATACCTTTTCTTCCCTATTTTTCTACTATTTTTTCTAATTTCTCTTATTTTTCACTTAACTTAGCTATCTCCAAGATAGTATAAGTAACTTCCTATAATTATTCCTTCCCTTATCCTAGAGAGGGTCTTGGAGATATTTTCCGAGGGGAAAAGATCTTCAAGACCATTAAAAATCACTATTTTGGCCTATTTACCCCTTTTAGACCTTATTAAGCTCATGGAGCTATTTGTTTTTCAACCTCACACACTTCGAATAATGAAAATGGAGGGAAAATAAGGTGGACACTTCCATCCCTCTCACACAATGACATGAATTTAAAACATGGTTATTTTGAACTAACTAGGATGCTCCCGCATCATGGACCTTTTTCCTTTTTACCCGTTACCCCACTTCTTCTTCATCACATTCACCTTTTATCAAACCACTCACCGATTCTTCCTTCGCCTCAATAGTTCTTGGTTTGAGGGGATCACCTTCACCCAAACATGGGGAAACCACATCTTATTTTTGTTAGCGTCGCCACCAATACAAGCTACGTGATAAAAAGGGGCAAAATGTAGACACCCAAATTGGGTCACACTCCCTTTATTCCCTCATAAAATAAACACCTTGAACACACTCACCTAACCAAGGCCCCTTTCTCCCACACTAATATTAATTTAATTAATTTAATTAAATTAATTCATTATCCCTACAATATTTATTATTTAAATATCCTAATTGGGATAATTCCCACATATCTACCTCACCTAGACACCTCATCTAACCATCTCACCCTAAGACCTATTCTTAGTAAGTTACCATAACAAACTAAGACCTACCCAAACCCTAAAAATCAAAGCCTACATTCCCTCTAACCACATTCCCACATGTTAGAAGGAAGTTTCCATTCTATTCCACGGAGAAAAAATGGGCGAGATCTAAGAAAATCAAAAGGATCTGCCCATTTTAGAAAACCTAGGAAATCCTACCCTAACCGACGTTGGTTACCCTAAACCACCACCGGTTAACCTAGAACCACCGTCGGTTACCATTTAACCCCAAAACAACCTTATTTTGAGGTTGGCACATTGTTTTAGAGGTGGATACATCTTCTAAGAACAAGTGACGAAACTAGAGTTGCATGCAAGTAGAACCAACATCCATACATGCATCAGAGCATCCATAACCAGCACCTGAAGCAACCATAGAGCCATTTTTCTTCACGGGAGCATCCGAGGAAGTGCCAACACCCACCATTACCAACCAGACATCAAGCTCATATAAATAGTAATTTTTGTTAACCTGCATTGGTTCATTATCACCGCTGTAGCAAATCCTTTCACTTCTGTTGTTAGTTTATGTTCTCATTCCCATTCCCCACTATTTTATCTCCATACAAACTTGAACATCTCTTTACCCACACCCTTGAACTACCCATATCAAGAATTTCATCATTCCCTGTGCATACCTAAGACCCAAACAAACCTTACCATTACCCCCCCGTCATTCTCATCTAGTACTAGATTTATCACCTTTCCAAGTTTTGTTGAGTTTCCTATACCCCGACCATACCATCCCGGCTACCCACAACCACCACCAGTTAACCTAAACCGAATCTAGTTATACTAGACGACGTTGGTCTCTATGTTTTTAACTATAAACCAAGAACAAAGCCTAAAACCTCCACCAAATACCCAAACTAGCCCAGAACCTCACCTTGACCCATTCTCTTGCGGTGACCTTCACCTTCGATTCAATCATAGATTATCCTGTTGTGAACTAACCTTGACCGAATGAGATACCTAAATCATTTTAACTACAGTAGGATTTCCTTTATTGTTAGCATTAAGTTGTTTTAAATAGTGGATTGACAGATGTATTAGGAAGTATCACACTTCCCGGATCTAGCACACGCTAGGTAGTCCACTACATATACTATTTACCTTTCATTTGGTGGTCTTGTTTTCCATTCGTAGTTCCTCCAAGAAAAAGAAAGATCTCATGATTAGTGTGGATCCGAAGTCATATGCACGCAACAACCTACAACCAACATTTCAACAGGTATTCCTCCTAGCCCTTTACCCTTATTTGTTTCATCAACATTCGAAGAAATGATCTAGAATCAGGTGAAACATTAATGATTGTGATATACCCTAAATAGATATCATGTGTTAATGCTATGGTTAATGTGCGTGCGTGAACCACCATTGTGTTAGTGATGTAGTTATGTTTTATGTTATGAACCTCACACTAATCGAGCCTAAGAGAAATTGGTAAAAGTGTTTTTTTAGATTGAGGAAATGTGTATTGTTGACTACCACCGAATCGACCTTATGCTCAATAGATAGGAACTTTTACTCCTTTCTCTCTCCTATATTTTTATCGTATGGATTAAACCTAAGTATATTTACAACTATGTTGAGCTTTGTTGAAGTGGTGTCGTGGATGATTAGAGATAGAGATGATGATAATTATATTATTTTATATGTTATTTTACAAGTTGAGGCTCAATGTCCGAGTACTAGAAACTCGTTGAGTACCCTTTTGGTGGCCGTATAAGGTCACATAGTTATCATAATGTGTTATGCCTATATACATATTTTATTCATAAATTGAACATTTTCTCTTTTCTTACAAGAACCAACATTTTTCTTTATTGATATGTTCTTATATTTTGGGAATTTTATTTGGTTATTGTACTAACATGCAGATTTTTGCACTAACTATGGATATTTGGCCATTTGTTTTTCTTAGATTTAAATTTTATTTTAAATTTAAAATTTTTATACCCTAGCGCAAGGCTTTGAATTTTTCTACTTGGCATTTGAAACAAATTGTGATGTTGGTTCTATTGTCGTAATGTGTGGAATAGGGTCATGGGATGAACCATGGAATGGTTAAACCTATGGACCTACTTTGTTGTATGGGAGTACACCTAAGGAGTTAAAGATAACTAGCGGGTTGTCGAACCATGAGTTATTATGTCACTTGGGTTAGGGGTGTCTGGACTCTATGTGCCTAAGGCCATAGGGTGACCGACCTCCCCCGAGGGAGACATAAGAGATTGGAGGGAGGAAAAAGAGACTTGAAGGAGACATAAGATACTAGAGGGAGACATAAGAGACTTGAGGGAGGAATAAGAGACTTAAGGGAGACATAAGAGACATGAGGGAGACATAAGAGATTTGTGTGTCCACGATTCATGCTTGATAGGTATATGTAGTTGTTTTGTTATGTTTTGGGAGGTATATGGAGTTGTTTTGTGATGTTTTGGGAGGTGTATGGTGTTGGTAATTTTATTTATGTGTACTCATGTGAGTCTGGTCATGTTTTGTGATGTTGAGGATTGATGCTCCTCATTGAGGGTATGCTTTGACCCCTTTTGACACTATGTAACTACAATTATTGTCCCAAGTTGCGTGAAACCCCTATATGTGTACATGTTGGGAATTCCATGTTGTTGTAGTCTACTTATGCTATGAGTACCTTTGTATCAGGAACATGTGTAATAAATACTATGTTTTTGGATAGTGTATGTTCCTTCCATGGTTTGGTTGAGTTCTTGTGATGTGATACAGTCGTAGAAGTATGTAGAGATATGTCTTATGGACAATTAGATTTGGGTTTGGCTGTGTAGTATTGTGATTTCTGTTGTTGTTGTGAATGCATAAAAATAAATAAACTATAATCTTAAAGCAATGAAATATTAAGATCTTGAGATTTATAAATACTATAAAGGAAAAATAATAAGCAATAATAATAATCGCCAATTTTCATTGAACATTAATAAATCATCAAGAATTTCCTTATACCTTCTCGGTCATGTCTTAGAAACATAGTTTGTTTCCCTAGAAAATATTTGTTGTTGTTGATTTCTTAGCGTAAGAAAACCTGTAGCCTTACTTCATGTTACA
>CM031239.1:487639211-487694211 GCA_018340775.1 Taxus wallichiana var. yunnanensis
AAATCCATCACAAGCATGATGGATGGAGAAAAAAATAGTAACAAAATCCACACACACACACCCATAATACACATACAATAACACAAACAAAACATCATTTTTATTTCATAAACTTAGGCTATTTTCCATAAGCAAGACATTGAAGAAGAATAAGGAGGCCTACTTCAACCAAGCTCTCCAAAAAATCTAAGCAATCCACAATCCCAAAACTCTAAGCTCCACAAGAACACCAAAATATCCAACTCTCCAAAGTGTAAGAATGACCAAGAAGTCCCAACCCCTCTCCATGAGGGAATATTAAAAGAAACCAATAAAAAAATCCCCCAAATGAGAGGGTGACATGTGTCACCCTTCTCTTCTCCCCACACAAAGATTCCAAAACAAAGCAAGAATAAAACAACTCTCATTTTTGGAGGTAAACTCCAAATTACCCAAAATGTGATTAAAAAAATCTCAACAACTTTTAGTACACACACAAAAACCAATTCACTTACAATAAAGTGATGTGTGAGGGTCAAATGGGAGGGAAACTCCTATTTGGCCTTGAAAAAACCCCTACCCATAGGTAGGGTCCAAGGGGTCCTTTTTCATGATAGGGAAGTTCCCAACATGAAAAGTGAACACCAAAATTGCCACTTTTAGCCCAAATCCGAGTTTGGGCTAAATGACACAAGAGTTGAGGTGGTGGGGCCCACCCAAGTGGCACTTAGGTGGTCCCATACCTCTAACAACCCACTTAATTAACACTAAACACAAATTAGCACAAGTAGGGACCACTAGGTCCCTAAACAAACTCAATACAACTAAATAAATTACAAATAATAAAATTTTACAAGTTGGGATCACCCATGGTGCCCGAATACAACACGAAACAATGAATAAGGCTTCACACAATAAACATAGCAAACACTCACCCAATCATCCACTTGTGTAAACCTGAAGTGTAGCCCTGAAACCCACATTCTCCCGTGCCCTGTAATTTGCACACTCATTGCAAACATTAAACATATCTGCCAAATAAAATATATAATTTAAACAATCTAAATAAATCATACATGGATAAATCTTACTACTAGCTCAAAATAAATTAACCATCTAAGTAACACATGATGACATCCAATTAGTCATTATAATTCCAAATGATAACCAAGTATATGATGAAACTATAAGTAAATCCTTCACATGTGAAATGAAGCCAATTATAATATAATATGGTGATATCAGAAATCATAACATGCAAGAGCTAAGAATAACCATAACACTAGTTTGACGTTATGCGTCCAAATCACACGAGTGTTGTCAAACGAACATAATAAAAAACATATAGAAATCAAATGATGCCAAAGTCCATGTCCATCATCAATATAAGTACTGAGTCAACAAGAAACTATGGTAAGAAAAAGGTGGGAACTACAAAACACATGTGTTGGACATAGTGTCATTGACGTCAAGTTGCATTGATGGAAAAGGGTGTCTAGGTGGCATATGAGTCAGCATGAGGTGTCAATAATCAAGAAGCATGAATTTTGATTGTTAGTGCTTTGTTTTGGTGTCAAGAAGTGTTGCATTGTTGAAGTGTTGATTTGGAACCAAAATGGGCAACTTCACTATTTTGAAATTCTTCATGACACCTTAAAGTGTAAGAGAAAAATGGATGTCTACAACATATAGAGTATTTATGTAGCTTTCCAATGCCTATTTTTTCCCTTCTAACTCCTTACAGAGCTATTAGAATCTTCCACATAACTTATATTTCACCATTAGAGTGTTTGTTCCTTGCACCTAGAAAACCCAATGTTGAGCATATAGTCCTTGAATGATCAAACCTTTCCTAAATCTTCCTAAATTAAATTCAACATTTCTAATATTCCCTTACATAGCCTCTGGATACTTAATAGCTTTCCTAAACTATCTAGGATTGTGTTTTAATAGCTCTAGAATGGTAAAAATAAGTAGCATGGAAATTAAATTTTTTAAGCATGACAACTAAGCCCTTAATTGAAAATAAGGCTTCTCAGTCACTGTGTATCATTCCCCGTGATGCAGGAACACCTTGTTAATAATCAATTTTGGATTTCTTAGGTGACTAGGGGTATCTTGGGTCCACTTGAGATGGTCATAGCTTGTACTAGTCCATTTGGAATCCATATGAAATAATAGGGAGTTTCCCTCCAAATATATAATTTGAATATTTGAACTAGCTCTAGGTATGTTATAGGATTAGGTATTAAGTGACACGGTCGAGAATGAGATATAAGATTTGGAGGTTAGAGACTATTTGGAAAAATATTTTCACGTGTAAATATCTTGTTTTGGATTGTCTTATTATCCATAATGGTGTTCAAGGATTCATGGAACCCTCACAATGTCCAGGGAATGGAAAATAGATAGAAAGACTTACTCAGACTAGACTATACCTTGTTTTAGAAGTTTAGTAGTATGTAACATGAACATAATGATTCAATGGAATCCTTGAGTCTATTTCAGGGAATTGATCACAAGGACTTGGTGTTTCAAAATTCAAGAAAATGTAATAATCCATCTAAAAGAGGATTTCTTAAATTAATTTGTGTTCATAATCCTAACTCATGCGCCTTGAGTCTTAAGGGCCTAGAGTAGAACATTCATTGTAAAAGTTAATACTTATGCCTGGTAGATTCCTTGATAAGTGTGGATGAAGGTAATAAAAATACCAAGAGTTTCAAAATCCCTAGTACAGGTTGGAATAAGAATAAAATAAAAGGAATGTGCAAATATACTCTAGCAATGTTAATGCCCAGTTTGAGGGTTAGGAAATATGTACTTTTAGAAAAATAGTATTTATTCCATGTGTTTGAAGTTTGTGGAGCCTCTAAAAAGTTGGAGGAATTCCTAAGGGCATTAAGGAATCATAAAATTAGGGAATAAGGACATAGTATTGAGTGGTTAGTAGGTAAAGTAAGCAATTTACAATCATGCTTATTTCTTGTGACTGTCAAAACCAACCTTGAGAAATAGTTTTCTTAGGAAATTAAACCATAAGAAGTTATATCTATCATTAAGGGAGTGGTGTTAGAATGTTTTTAATATTTTAGGAATTAGGGAAATTCCTTATACAAATTTAATTAAGAAGACCTATTAACTCTGTCCTGCATAGTTCCATAAAGAATCCTAGAGAGAGTAAGGGTTTGTATGAAAAGCCTTAAGTGAAAGAGGAAGAGTTGAGTGATTTTCATTAGTGATTAGGAGAGGGGTAAACATAGTGAGATGAGTGAAAATAATATTGAGTAAAAGTCAAGGTGAAGGTGAAAAACAAAGTTGAGAATATTGTTTAGAGCTTGAGCAAACAAGGAGTCTTAAAAAGCCAAAAGTTGAAAATCTAGCAAGATGATGGATAAATGAGTAATGGAGCATTGAGGTGTGCTTGAGTAAGGTGTATGGGTGTGTTGAAAGGTGGATGTAAGGATGAAATAGGTGGTAATCCATTAAAACCTTAATTTTTATTTGAAACCCTAACTAAACCTACTTGAAACAAGGGAAAAGGTGACAGTTGAATTGGGGAAGTTGTATTTTGAATTGAAGTTATATAGAGAGGATTGCAGGGTATTTTGTATCATCCGTCACCTATCATCAGTTCAACATTTACCCTGGCTCAAAGGAAATTCCTAATAAGATCATTCAGTGTGTTTTAATGTGTAGGGAATAGTGTCTAAGGTGATTGATCAACTCATTTAGTTTTGATGAGAGACTACTTCCTCCGAAGGCCTAAAAAGGCCATTTTTGGCCATTCTGTAGCTAATTAAACACCCTTCGGAAGTTTTTAGAGAAAATATAAAGAATATGAGGGTGATTTCAGATATTTCTAAGTAAATTTAGGAAATTTTAGGAAATAAAATCTCATTTAGGAGCAATTTGTTTAAGACCGGGTTTTTAGGTGTAGGGAATGAAAGCTAAAACAATGAAAGATGACTTCTTTGGATGATTCCAGGAGTTCTGGAAAGATTTAGGATGAAAAAAATAGGAATTGGAAGGCTATTAGAATAATCTACAAGGTGGAATAATCAACATTGATTCAAGGATTAAATATTTCTTTAGGTAATGCAAAACTCTTGCTGCCCTCCCAGTTCAAAATGAAACAGGACCTAAATTTTGAGTTATAGGAAAAATAATATTTTTAGAATAGTTTCATTAATCATTAAATGTTATTTTTAGTGTATGTAACTCATCCTAAAATTTCATTAAAGGATTCATCCCCTATCTGGAGGAGGAAACCCATTTATATTAAGAGCAACTTGAGAAACAAGGTGTCCATGTACCATAAGCATGCTTACACCCAAGTTTTATCTTGGTCAATAAATTGAATTGTGAAGGATTCATCATGTTTAAAGGTGAAATGTGGATCTCAAGGAGTGACTTGATGATCATCATATCTTGAATATGTCATTGTACCCAAATCTCTCCAAAGAACAAGCTAAAATGAGCTAGTCATGCCATCGAGGTATCCATGACCATCATGTGTGAAGTATTAAGGCATTATCTATCTCCATGAGAGACATGAGCAAATAAATGTATGAAAATTGTGAATTTGATTCCATAAAAGGATGAATTTAGAGCCAGGAAAGGTGAGGGAATGATATTTATATGGAGCACCCTGTTTCTAAGAATGAGCAATCATATGAGTTCACTTGATGCAATTTACTTAGTACTATTCATAAAAACTCATTCAACACCTAGTAGTGTGATCACACCTTAAGGAGGAGGCACATTAAAATCACCTCATTTTCCATAGGATAGGAATCCCATTCAGGGAGCAATCCTCTATCTACAAAGTGAGGATCTCATTTTAGTAAGAAGTAGAAAAGCATCATAGAGTTGATTCGTGGTCACTAAAGTGAATTATAGACCAAATTTTAAAATTAGTACCAATTCAAGTAGTGGTAGGGCCAAAATCCAATCTAGAAGGTCAAAAAACCTACAAAACAACTATATGTTTTCCAAAACAAAGACTCGACTACAATATATATGCCCTGAAAGTTTTAGGTCCTTTTGAAATCCTGGAAATGAATAAGTACTTGAATAGATTAGATTTTGTAAAACTATCTTCTGGATAATATTTGTAGGAGCTACGAGACCACTTCCATTTCTTTATACTTTCATTATTTGTTATACTTTAAATTTATTTTAGTAAATATGGCTCCTTCGGACCCTTCTAAACTTTATATGACTCAAAATGCGTACACGTTTCCTAACATTAGAAATGCGTATGTGCTTTAGGTTCGGGAAATACCAAACCTTGAAAACTAAAATTTGTACACATTATTTGAAAATATGTACATGTTTTACCTAATTTTGGCTTTTGTCTCGCTTTTTGCCCCCAAATGGTGCACTTATCCCAATACATAAATTTAGCTAGTGTCTCTTGGCTACCCATTTTGTATTTTTATAGGCCATGAAGATTTGAAATATGGTCACATATGTTGATGGATGGTGTTATTTTAGGAATTTTGGTGTAGGGTTATTTTAAAACTCAAAATATTGTAGTAGTACATGATCATTTATTGCAGCAAAAAGTAAGTGAAGATACACATTTAAACATGAAGGGATTTATTAATGTATAATTTTTTTGAGTTTTGCATATACCTAAGGAGATGGTGGAAATTTCAATGTTTGTTACTCATAAATGGCACATGAAGGTTGACCTATAGCGCACAAAAAGCAATTGGAAGTCAAGTTTACCCAATAACAACTAATTAGAGGAGAGTCATAAAACATAGGAACAGATGAGATTTTGGGCTGATGTATAATGGATCATGAGCACAAGGATGTCTTTTAGGAGTGTCATGAGGGAGTGGCTAGAGGTCATAATGGTTGGGAGGCTATATATCATAAAATATTGTTGTCAAGACTTGTGTACATAATTTTTATAAGGATTTTCAATAACTTACACAACATTGTGACCTATATTAGAGGGTTAAAAAAGTAAATCACATGGATGGGATGCCCTTAGTGATAGTAATGGTGCAAGAAAGTTTGCAAAATGGGAGATTGATTTTATAGGTCCATTTCACTCACCAAATTTTCCAACAAGGGAAAGCTATATCATCACTATCACCAAATATTTAAGGAAGAAGATAGATTGAACTATGTTTGTACCTTAGCAAATGATAGAATATTTCTATGGGATAATGTTGTCACTAGGTTTGGTTTCTTTCAGAGCATAGTGAGATACCATGCACTACTACATATAGTGTATTTTTTTTTGAATTTACATTGAATTTGTGTTAATTCATGTTTCATTTTCATTTTCTATGTATTTTCCAATGTAAGTATACAAAAAATACCATGGCACAAATGTGATACAAAAGTGACACTATTACCATCACATTTATACCACATTTGTGCCACTATAATCCCTAACTTCAAAAATAAAAAGGTCAAGCCCATCCACATACTTTTTATTATTATCATAGGTACATGTGCTCTGCCAAATCATCCAAAAAATATAGTGCGTTAGAAATATGTAAGGGGTTAAATGCATATGAGAGAAATTAGGTAGAGGAGGGAAGGAAAAGGAAATACACTATGTGTGAAAGAAAAGAAAATGAAGGAAGAAGGGTGTGGAGAAAATATCTACACATAACCTTTGAAGAGGATGAAGAACATGGCAAATATAGGAGAAGAGAACACCCGATTAATGAGGATATGGAAGAGGAGGAATACTATAGGACTAAAATAAGAAAGGTATACATAGTTTTTATTGTATTTTTTTTTTAATTCACATATTTATTTTATAGAAAATATTCAAAATTTTACGAAAAACAAAAAACATAGAAATAAAAAATAGCAAAAATAACAAACCCTAGCCCAAAATAAAATAAATCCTAGAAAAAGATACAATAAATCCTTGACTAAGATACAAAAACCCTAGAAAAAGTAGGAAAAAGATATCAAAGTTTAGTAAAAAAATTAGCAAATCCTAGCCAAAAAAAACCTAGCCCAAAATACAATAAATCCTAGACAAGCTACAAAAACCTAGGAAAAAAATGAAGGAAAATAGATAACAAAGTTTAGTAAAAAATTAGCAAATTCTAGCAAAAAAACAAACCCTAGCCCCACAAATAGGTAGCCCTAACTATAAGTACTATAAAAACAAACAAAAAACCCTAAAAAAATTGCAAACCCTATCAAAACCAAATAAAAAGAAAGAAAACTAGAAAAAGAAATCGACCTCATGAAAATGAAAACAAAACCTAGTAATAAAAACCCAATCCTAGCTAAAAACCTAGGAAAACAAATAATGCATGATAAAAAAATAGATTGCCATGAAAGGAAAAAATCCTATGAAAACAAGCAACACAATAAAAAATCCTTGCAAAAGGAAAAAATCATACGAAAACAAACAACAAAGTCTCGTAACAAACAACAAACCCTAGCCTAAACACAACAAAACATAGAATTTTTTAGTACAAGAAATGCTATAGTTTTTTATATTTAATAAATTTTTGTTATCTATTTGTTTTTTAATATTAGGCATGTAAAAATAAGAAACCTCATGATGATCAGTCAATTTTTTTGACAAGGGTGTTGCATAATGTGGGGTGTGGCGGAAGAAATGTTTGTGAAGGCTGTCACATGAGACATAAACGAAGATTACTCTACTCCTCCATATATCTCTAGTGACATGTCTTGATGACATTCATATCATGGACATCAAGATTTAAATGTGTATTGTATTCTTGATATACGTCAATAGTATTCAAGTGATAATATTCTTGAGACTGACGCTCTTGTTTCACATGATACAACGAAGCTAAGGAGGTAATATTTTATTTAATTTATTTTATAATATTTGTAGTCATGATTAAAAAATTATTTTTATAATTTATTAGGGTTTTAAATTTATTGGATTTTTAAATTTATTGTATAATTGAGGATCCTCTTTTAGTGTCAATGTATTTATAACCCCTACATCTCATGGTTGATGATTTATAAGTGGTGACATTTCCGAGGTGGCTTATCATGTTTCACCTGCTTCAAGGGAGGCAAGGAGGTAAAATGTTATTTTTCTATATTATTTGTAGTTATATTTATAAATTATTTTTAAAATTTATTTGATCTTTTTAATTTATTAGAATTTTTTTATTTAACATATAATTGCATATCCTCTTTAGTGCCAATGTTATTGTTGCATCTTAAATCTTGTGATTGATAGAAGTGATGACAGGTTTAAGGAGGCTGCCAAAGTTTCCCTCATTTAAAGGGATACAATGAGTTAAAATGTTATTTATTTATATATTATTTGTAGTCATATTCAAAAATTATTTTTAGAATTTATTTGATTTTTTAATTTATTGTATAATCACAAATCGTTGTCTCCAATGTCAATGTATTTGATGTAACCTCGTAAATATGGTGCTCGTCAATTTAAACGACATGAGACCACCCCAATAAGTCTTGAGGAGGTTTTTCCTAAAACAATGAGGGGGATACATATTCTCCACCTGATTCTAAGGAGGACCGACCATCTTGTCTAACATTGAATGAGTACAAGTATCGAGTGTGGGGGAGTTTGCATGTGAAATTATATGTGAACCATGACATGAAAATATTACAAGATGTATGTAAATTAAGTATTAGTTTACATTTTGTTTTAATTTAATCATTTTTTTGCATGTTATCAAATTTGTCAAAAATTTAAAATTATTTTAATATTTTCTTTTAGGTACTTCAACAATAGAATTATTAAGCGAGAAAAAGTATTCCTTTTTGAAAATTACCACTTGGAATACAAATCAAAACCAATTAAACATAAGAAAAGGTTAGGTGCATCTACTAAAAATGAGTTTGGTAGTGCCTATTATGATGTGGGAATTATTGAAAAATTACAACAAAAGGCGCATAGGAGGAGGATGCAACATGTACATGTATGACAACAAAATAACTTTAAAATGATGTTTTATATTTATTTATGACAAATTTAATGTGCTAGAGAATTATAAGGGGAATACACATAAGGAGAGATTAGTGTACTTACTTGTAGGCATGAATGCATCTTCATGAAAAATACAATGTGAAAAGTGGCTTAAACGGGACATAGAAAAATCCTATGGTAATTTGGAAAAACAACGACATACAATTTTTTTCATCATCAAATTCATTAATTAAAAATTATTCTTGTATTCATATTAATATAAGGGTCCAAAGTATCTACAAAAAATCCCACCAAGCTAGAATGAGTCAAGGAAAGTTGGTGACTCATCATTTGGGACAAATAGGTATAGATGCACATGCTTGCAAACTTATAAGTTCATTTAAATAATGTATTATACAACATTTATTAATTCATACCTCAATTATATTTTTAACTTTAAATAATTTTACAAAGAGAAATCTGTGTTAATTTAAAGCCATAGAACAAGCTGCAGCATAACTTAAAGCCCTTAGATTGAACACCAATGCAATCAATGAATAAGCACATTACCATGGTTTCTCCTTTTATTATTTAATCATCTTATGAAGTTTTTTCCGATATCTAGGGTTTCTATTTGTTGTAGGTCATTATAGGTGGTGTTTAAGGTGCGTGATCCCTAGCGATAGATAATGAAAATGTTTATAGATTAGCAATGGGTATGTAAAGTTTCAAATCTCCAGCATTTGAAATTTCAAAACCATGGGAAGACGAACTAAAACATATTGTGGTCTAACTGTTAGCATAATTTAGCATAGGCATATTTATTGCATTTTATTGCATTGTCTTTTATTTAATAATGTGCAACATGTGCACTCTAATCTAGTGACTTGCATTCAATATTGTTATGTTGGATAACATTCAATATTGGTATTAGTAGTAATTACATGTGCATGTGAGATGAGTCTTATCATCTCGTAGTTGGTACTGATAGGGTGTCATGTTTATCAATATGAGGTTGTCTAATATCTATAAATATTATAGCTCTTGCATTGTTATGTAATCTGATTTCATGATCAATAATATTTGTGAGGCTTCCGTCCCTCTTTGGTCATTGCAATATAATTCTATTCTATCATTTGGTATCAGAGCTATACCATTGTTATCATTTGGTATCAGAGCTATACCATTGTTATCATTTGGTATCAGAGCAGGTTCTATCCAAGCAAGGTTGAAGAGAGCACTATTAGAGAGGATCCATTAGAGAAGAAGATCTGCATCAAAGGAGAGCCATTGAAGCATCACGCATCCTCCATTCCTTCCAAGCATCCCTAAACTAAAATTTGACCTATCCACTTATTTGGAAGGTGATTGTTTTTATTAGTCATTGACATAGCCAATTGATCCAACATATTGGCAGAATATTTTAGATTTGGAGATCTTTCAAAAAAAAAGATCTTGAAAAAAAAAAAATTTGTGAAAAAAAAATCTTAAAAAAAGAAAGATCTTGAAAAAAATTGCAGATCTAAAAAAGAGTAAAAAAAGATCATATCTAAAAAAAATAGAAAAATCAGATCTGAAAGTGGAGGTGTGAAGAATTTAAGAGCAAAGGTCAAGCAATCCGTCAACAAAATTCTAATAGAGATAGCTATTAGAAAAATAGACTTAAATTTTTCATATAATGTCGGATTGATGTGCCATTTTTTTTTTTGGAAAGATAATAAGGAGGTGCACAACTTTGTAGTTTACATCATCTTCAGATTCAACATCTACATATGACGAAAAGTCTATACAAGTCGGATCATTTTTTCTAAAAAATCAGATCTAGCTCGTAAATTGGTAAGATCTCAAAAACCAAGATTCCGATTCTTTTGAAATTTTGTGGGTTTCAAGAAAAATATTGTATGATGTTGCTATCAAAATTTTAGAAAAACCTAGATCATGCTTTGTGAGAAAAGGTGAAAACAAAGTTCAGATTGTTTGTTTGGATCTTAGGAACAAACAGCAAATGGCTTCAATTCCCACTCTCTCCATATTTTTTATTAAATTATTTTTTTTGGAAAATTTGGAGAAATTACTAAATTTTGGGAGATTTCCAAATTTAGAATCTCACCAAACACATTTAGAGCCACCACTAAATTTAGCAGAAAAAACCTATTGGGGGGTAAAATATATTTTTGGCCTAAATTGTGTATTTTGTGATTCTAGACCCTTTTTTCAAAAGAGAGGGGACACAAAAAATTCATTTTGATGTAATTTTAGAGAATTTTGTACAAATCTTGGTGCATAAAGTGCAAAAAAAAAAGTGTAAATTTTTTATTTTATGTTTGGTTCTATCACACGAGATCTTTGATCTCATAGTAGCATTCGATATATACGGTGCCTCTAGGAAGCGCTTATGGGTGATGCCGTCACAACTACTACTGCACTTAATGCCTAACATAGCTGCCTAAATGTCATCTGGGCATCGACCCTATAAAATCAACGGGGAGTAATAAGGACACAATACACACACATTTGAGCCCTCCCATCCATTTGTGCTTGCACAAACCCCTCTCTCAGACTGTCTACGTACCACGTACTAAATTATTTCACGTGCGTTAACACCTCTTTCCATACTAATGGGTATATTGAAAGGGTGATCTTCTTCCACGTACCAACGGGTATATCGGAAGGGAGCGTATATAGAAAGGTTTGGTATATCGGCTTGACGATATATTGAGAGGGAGACCATAAACCTGGAGTGATAAGAGCCTTACCCTTTGTCAAAAATTTAGAGTTTCAAAATTCAGATTACAGAAATGGGTGCACAAGCACCAAAGTTCTTCTTGCCAGATTCACAACTGCTTAGAGGAGACAACTATGCTGCTTGAAATCGAAGATCAAGATGTTACTTGAGTTTGAAGACCTATGGACAGTTGTAGATGGAATAACAACAAGATCACTTGATGATGGAAGACAAAAAGTTCAATTTGACAGAGCCAATCAAAAGGCCAAGTTGATCATCTTGTTTAGCGTAATGATGATGTGCAACCCGACATTAGAGATGCCACATCGGCCAAGCATGCATGGGATAAGTTAAGCACAGTCTATGAGGCAAAGAACAAGAATGCCATCCTCAACCTACTATCACAACTGCATACTTTCAAGTTCAAGCACAATGAGAAGGTTGAAGTTTTTTTTAGATGAGTTGCTACTTTGAGGGCATCTCTATTGGCATTGGGAAAAGAGATAAGTGATGAAGACCTCGTACCAATTGTGTTGCAAGAACTTCCTCCTTCCTACAGAATCTTTGTGACAACTATCAATATGAGTGAACACACAATCACCTTTGAGAAGTTGGTCAATCTACTCCAACAAGAAGAGGCAATGAACAACAAAGATCATGAAGATGAGCAAGCACTATCTTCCAATCATAAAGGAAAGGGAAAATTTTAGTCCAATCACAAGAAGTCCCAACAAAATCAAAGTCAACAAAGGGACCAAAGTCAATGAGACAACACCAAGAAGTGTCTCATTTGCAATAGAGGGGGACATGACATCAAAGATTGTTGGTACAATTCCTACAAAAAGGGTTTATCAAGCAATTCAAAACCCAATAACCAACAGGGTAACAACAATTCAAATCAAGGGAAGTCGAACAACAACAATCAAGGGAAAAAAAATGGTAATTGGTAAAGAAAACCCAAACAACAAGGGTACATTGCTGAACATGAGGATGATTCAGATGAAGGACACCACATGTATTCTACTCAATTTGATGAAGAAACCAAGTCCACACAAGATATCTGGTATGTTGACTCGGGTGCAACTCGACACATGACTAGACGCAAGGATTGGTTCTACACACTACGTCACTCACCTAAGAAGAACCATGTGTCATTAGGTGATGACTCATCATACAATGTCAAGGGGATTGGAAACATTTCACTACCTCTTGGAAAGCATAATTGCAAAATTACAGATGTATTGTATGTACCTGGATTGACCAAGAATTTGCTATTAGTTAGTCAACTCCTTGATCACAACTTGAAGTTGGATTTTTACAGTAATAATGGAGAAAAAGTGTGCTTGATACGAGATAAGTCAAGAGGTTCCAAGATTGTAGCAAGAGCCTCCAATGTGGGACGATGTTCTAACTTGATATTGTCCACAAGGATGATCAAGCTCTAGTAGCCAAAGACACACAATCTGCAGAACTATGGCATCGTAGATATGGTCACATCAATTTTGGCTATCTCCAAACACTTCAAAAGGGCAGCATGGTGAAAGGATTGCCTACACTCAAGCACAACACTGACGAGTGTCACAATTGCCTAGCTAGAAAGTAACACAGAGTACCCTTCCAAAAGAACACATATAGAGCTAAGGGAAAGCTTGATTTGGTGCACACCAATCTTTGTGGGCCCATGAAACCAAGTCATTCTCGGATGTCAATACTTCATGATTTGTGTTGATGACTACTTAAGAAAGATGTGGATATATTTTCTAAGAAACAAGAGTCAAGCCTTTGAGACATTTCAGAAGTTCAAAGCACTTGTTGAGAATGAAGTTGGTCGTAAGATCAAAACTCTCCACTCAGATCGAGGGGGGGAATTCACAAGAAATGAGTTCAAGACTTACCTGGAAGCTCATGGGATTCGTTGACAAATGCCTCCTACTCACACACCACAGCAGAATGGTATAGTTGAGAGAAGGAATCGTACTATCATGGAAATGGTGTGATGTATGATTGATGACTCAGGTTTAACAAAGACATTTTGGGTAGAAGCTGCAAGAACTACAGTCTATTTGTTAAACAGAGTGCCCACAGTAGCTCTTGAAGGAGTGACACCTCAAGAAGCATGGTCAAATCGAAACCATCAATTGCACACCTAAGAGTATTTAGGTGTAAAGCTAGCATGCACATACCCAAGAAGAACATGAACAAGTTGGATATGAAAGCTGAGAAATTGATATTCATTAGATATAGTGAAGAAGCACTTGGGTACAAATTATGGGATCCGAAAGCAAAGAAAGTATACACAAGTAGGGATGTTGAGTTCTTTGAGAAGAAACAAGCAGATGCTCCACTCAACGACTCAACAAACATGCAGAATACACCTCTTGTGAAGACAAAATTTGATGTTCCTACTGAATATGACAATGATGAATTGGATGATGGTGAAAACTTGGATCCACCACAAACCAATGGAATAACTAAGAAGTTACCCGAATGGTATACTCAATTAATAAGAGATGCAAATTTGGATGAAGCACCTAGCACATCATCCAATCTCGGACCTAGAACTCGCAATCAAGATCGTGAAGAGGTCAATTATGCCCTAATGATCGAGTTGTTGAAACAGTTGAGCCATCTACAGTTCAGGAAGCCCTACAATCAAAAGCTTGGAAAGATGCCATGGATTCAGAGTATCAGTTAGTGATGAAGAACAACACATGGTAACTTGTCGACCTTCCACCAGGGAAGAAACCCATTGGATGCAGATGGATATTCAAGACTAAGTACAAATTAGATGGGACTATTGACAAGTATAAAGCAAGGTTTGTAGCAAAGGGGTATGCACAACAAGAAGGCATTGATTATGAGGAGACATTTTCTCCCACAGCCAAGATCAAGACAATCAGGATGATCTTTGCTCTAGCTGCACAATTTGGTTAGAAAGTCCACCAAATGGATGTGAAAAGTGCCTTTCTTAATGGAGATTTGCAAGAATAAGTCTATATGACTCACCGAGAGGGTTATGTAATACCAGGAAAGAGATGATGGTATGCAGACTCATAAAATCTCTATATGGCCTAAAATAGGCACCCCGGGCATGGTACATCAAAATTGATGAGCATCTCATAAGTCATGGATTTAAAAGGAATCCTTATGACCCCAATCTCTACCTCAAAAAGCAAGGGGGGGAAATTGTCATTGTGGTTGTTTATGTCGACGATCTAGTCATTACATGCAATTCTGTGAAGATGATCGATGCAACAAAGAAGGATTTTAATCGATCATTTGACATGATAGATCTCGGGATCATACACTATTGTTTTGGGTTGGAAGTATGGCAAAAAGAGAATCATATATTTGTGTCGCAGTTGAAATACACCAAGACAACGCTTGAGGAATTTAGGATGATGGACTGCACTCCTATTGCTACACCTATGGAAGCAAGACTTCAGTTATCTCATTCCGATCCATCACCACCGGTGAATGCAACTCTCTATCGGAAGTTGATTGGGAGTCTCATTTACTTGACATATACTAGACCAGATATCAACTTTGCAGTCAGCTATTTATCACACTTCATGAAAGAACCGAAAATATGTCATTGGGAAGTAGCAAAGAGAATACTGAGATATCTAAAGGGTATAATTGACCTTGGTTTAGAGTACAAGAAGAATAACAACTTCTTCTTGATAGGATATTCAGATTAAGATCATGCAGGAAACATGGATGATAGGAAGTCAACATCAGGCTTCATCTTCTTTATGGGATATGGACCGATATCATGGGGAAGCAAGAAATAGAACTTTGTTTCTCACTCTTCTACAGAAGTAGAGTATCGAGCTGCAGGTGAAGTTGTTTGTGAAGTAATATGGCTACGCCGAATACTGGAAGGAATTGGTCTACCACAACAGAAATCTACTCCAGTATATGTTGATAATGAAGGAGTTCTGAAGCTTGTTCACAATCCAGTATTTCATGAGAGAACCAAGCATATTGAAGTATAGGTTCATTTCATATGCGAGCATGTCTTGAAGCACAACATACAACTCCAGTTCTGATCCTACAGCTGAACAGAAGGCAAATGTTTTCACTAAGTCACTTGCACGTGACAAATTCACACTGTTCAGAGAGTTCCTCTCCACTTCATTGGAAACTATGCAAAATTAAGGGGGGGAATGTTAGCATAATTTAGCATAGGTATATTTATTTCATTTTATTGCATTGTCTTTTATTTAATAATGTGCAACATGTGCACTCTAGTCTAGTGACTTGCATTCAATATTGTTATGTTGGATAACATTCAATATTGGTATTAGTAGTAATTACATGTGCATGTGAGATGGGTCTTATCATCTCGTAGTTAGTGCCTGATAGGGTGTCATGTCTATCCATATGAGGCTATCTAATATCTATAAATATTACAGCTCTTGCATTGTTATGTAATCTGATTTCATGATCAATAATATTTGTGAGGCTTTCGTCCCTCTTTGGTCATTGCAATCTAATTCTATTCTATCATTTGGTATCAGAGCTATACCATTATTATCACTATCATGATCTATACGATTCTATACATGAATAGTTTCCACGATCTATGCGATTTGCATACATGAGTTGTCCAAAATTGCACCCCAATTATGATTTTGAACAACTCATCAAAAATAAAGTTAGCCATTTTTTCTCAGAAAGGCATACAAGACTAACATAGACTTCCATAGAGTGTGTAGTCACGTAGTGTTCTCGTGGTTCCCCTAACTCGCTAAAATAATGAGCATTGAGCAGAGACTTAGGCATATTTTGGCGAAGTTAGTGTTTCCTAGAATTTTGTTATACCTTCACAACATTGAAGAAGTCAATGGTCCGCAAGAACCCAATCGATATCTCACGGGGTGTCAAAGGAAATTCAAGGCACCATGGGGTTTCATGCCCTCAAAAAGTTAGAAAATTAGTTAAGGACAAGATCCACAGAGCATGCAAAGGAACAAGAAGCTTGTGCTTCATGGCATGGAAAGCATAATGTCATGCGTAATCAAAACACAAAGCATTCAAAAGAGTTTGTCACATGAATGTAACCAAGGATGAAATCCAATAGTTTAAAGGTTATGATGCAAAGAGGAAATTACGTTAGGCACAACACCGAAAAGGAAAATCAAAATGAAATGTGAATAAGGTTAAAATCCATGGGACACTCTCCTAGTGTCCCATGGGTTTCCCAATTGCAATGTTTCATGGTTTCTCATAGAGCCATGGAAGGAAGGAATATAGCTACACGTAAAGTGCCATACAAGAAGCAAAAAGACCTCTGCGGCATAACGATAATGTATGAATGCAAGGTGAATTTTTTTCAAATTTTCAGTGCTGAAGCCATGAAACGCTCAAAGACTCGCACAACAAAAAATATCCACAGGATGAAGTCGGAGGCCACATAATGTAAAAATAATGTTAACACTTGGTAACTCCGCACAACGAAGGAAAAGATCACAAATGGTTTGATGTATTGTGGGGGTTATAAATGATTCCACATATCATCTTGAGGGTGAGGCCATAAGAATCCATGGAAAACATCGTAAGTCCACGGATTGCACACAAAAGCCATGCCTAATTTTATAATCAAATGGTTAACCACTCCACCAACCAAAACTTAATAAAGGATGGGCATCGTTTCCACTCCTTTAAAATACGATGGCATGCGATTTGATCCATGTCATGCACCCACAATTATATGCAAACATCTATATTGATTGGTCCTTGGTGATTAAACTCTCCTCTATTGGAACATATTTCTCTTTATCTCTTCTTCTCTCGCTTCTATAAGTATGGAACTCATTCCCATTAAAATGGATTGCCTTTTGTTATAACGACACCATGCCAAAATGGTGGCCAACTTCTCAAAAGTTATAGAATTCAAAATTAGTATCTTTAACATATTTTCACCTTCTTCCATGAATGTAACTTTCTCAGGCATACTTCAAGAAATAAATATTGTGTTTGTGTCTTATCTCTTCCATATAATCGCGTTCTTTCCTCCTTGTTCTTTATTTGGCATGTTGTGCATGTTTCCTACTTGTAGGTTCCATTTTTGTGTGTTGTAAATGCATGGGAAAGGATAATTCACGCACTTTCAAGTCGTGGAACATTTGTTTGCACTTTCCTCTTTTATTTTATCCCATTTATTCCCCTCATGGAGAGTTATCACCCTTCTTTTCTCGGGTGTTATTGCCACCCCTTCTAGCTTAAGATTTGCTTTCTCCATCTTTCTCTCTTTTTATCTCTCCATGTTCCTCGGATGTTTTAGTGTAGGTTAGATTAAGATTATTTTTAACATTAGATTAGGTTGTGTTCTCTGATTCTCGTGAACCTATAGAAAAGAGGAAGTTGGCCTTCTCTAGAGGTCTGTCTCAAGCCGCAAGTCCCACACTTGGAGACAGTCCCATGTTGCCCAAGAATTTTGATTTTCATGCATGATCATTTAGAGGGTGCACTTATTGGTGAAAACATGAGTACTTTCCAATCACACTCTCATTAATGAAGCACTTTTAGGATTAGATCATTCTTTTCAACTAGTCTACACACCTAAAACACATTTGTACTTATCTACACAACTAAGTATTCATCTCTTATTTTATTTTACATTATCATTTTATATTTATATCATATTTTAATGGATTTAAAGATTGATTCTAATTTTCATATTAATGTTTATTAGTCCATTAGAATATTCAACTTCTAACATATCTTACATCCTCATTCTTATAATTTATATTTTTAGGGTGTAAACATTTGGTGAACCAGACATTGTGATCTTATGCGACATGCCTGTATTCCTATGGTTTCATATTCCTCAATCATCTAGAGTTTGTAATCATATTCAATTTTTGTTTCTATCTATTATGTGCCCTAGATTTGGTTTTCAAAATTCTTCTTAAAGTTTTGTGCTTGATTTTATTCTTCGAGCCTCATTATAGGGTCTTTTTAGGCTAAAACACCTTTAATCACATATACCTTATTTAACAAATCTATTTTTAATTTAATCTAAGAGTATTATCTATTTTAATATATTAAACAAAAACTCTTTTGGATCTTTAGGTAATGTTTAGCAAAAATTTTGGAATTTCAATTTTTTTTTACTAATAAGGATGTAATTTGACAAATACACATTTAGAAAAAAAAATGTTGAATATTTTTGTTCATCGTATCAAGATCATACAATACAATTTTTTTTTCAGTAAAATTAAGTATTTAATTTTAGAAATATCCATTTTATTAATGTGTCATATTTACCTTTTTCTAAAATATATTTTTGGGCCTACTAAGATCTTATATGTCATGTGTGATCCTTCTTATATCCCTTGGATTCGTTTTTATTTGTGCTATCATGGCCCATTTTATTGATTCACAAATTTCCTCACATGATTTTGTCACCGTTAGCCTATATCCAAAGATACCCATTTAGAGGTGTTATAACAAACAATGCTTCCTATCGATACAAACAAATTCCTATGCGACATCCCTTTTAAACAATATACCATCTAACTCCAAGGATTCCTAATCTCTAATAATTTATATTAGTATTAATGACCCTTCTAATGAGGCTATATTCACCTCTATTCAAGTGTTTCAAAGTGACATTCAAGTTATGACTATTGAGATCAAATCACTTAATTATGGATTACATACTTAATAACTCTACAACACAACCATGCCAATTATGTCTCTATACATCATGATTAATCTAAATATGAGGCTAAAGGAAATAAATGTGACACTAATGACATAAACGATACATTGTTAGTTCAAGTCATGTTAAAAACATCCATAAATGAAACACTATTTATGTTCTAAGAAATCATTCTCAAAGACTATGCGACCACATTGGAAAGAACCTCTTAAGTTTGACAAGAATAATAGGCAACATGATATTCTATATGATCTTCTTGATAAATAATAAATCAATTTTCTACCTAACTATTATCATCCTCTTTATAGGATTAACAATATCAAAGGAAAACCATTTTATAGTTATCATGGAACCAAGGACAAAGTGAAAATTATTTTTAAGATTTATAGAAAAAGATAAAAATTGAGTTCAAGGGCATTAATTATTTTGATATACGATACTATGATAGATCTCCCTTTCCATGACATCACTTTGTAGAGGATAGAATATCCCACAAGGGTACTTCTCCAAACGTCTTGGTTTCTTAGCCTCTAATGAGAGATGTTTTTAGGGGAATTTCTCCTATTCGGTCTTCTCAAGTCTCTAAATCTAAGTGGGTACCTAAATCTACCACATGTATATCAGATGAACATAATACAATACTAAATGATATAACTTCTCCTACCATACAAGGACCATTCATTCATGAAGAGGATATGAAAGAAAAAAATCCTTTAAAAAAATTTAATCTCAAAGTGTAAGAACTACATCATACTATTATGTAATAATAAAAATAACTAATATGCATCACACAAGAGAAAATTACACAAGAAAAATTGTAATGGGAGTAATATGAGTTTAACAACATCAAACAAGATAAATTGCACATAGATAGAGAGAACTTAGAGGGCACACAAGAAAATTTAGGGGTAAATATGGATTCCAAGGTTGTTCTTGATACACCATTACTAGCTAATTTAGAACAATAAGACATTATGCTAACTAATTCCTATCATAGTAAAGATGATCTAAATGTTATATTTGATAACCATACACACAAATTCAATTACAATATTAATAATGATGATGATTCTTTACTTATATCTATGTGTCTTGGAAGATATCAAATTAATCATTCTAACCTCGAATAAGTAGTCACCCTTGAAGTTCTAGATCTTCACCTTCTTGAAGAAGTCATAGGTAGCTATTTTGTTCCCTTTCTTTATATATAGCTAATCATAACAATACAAAAACATACAACTTCTAGTGGGTCTCTTCCTCCTCAACCTCATGCTAAGTATTCTATCGCACATTATAGTTCTAATTTATCTCTCTATCCTCAACCTCTTATTAGGTCTTCTATTACACATTTTATTTCTAGTGGGTCTCTCCTCCCCGGTATCATGTTAGGCATTCTATTTCCCATTTTATTCCTAATGGGTCTGTCCATATTAAGTATCCTTTATCACATACCTTGGCTCTTATGTAGATTATACAATATAATTATCCTTCTACTATGACACATTTGAGGCACACACCTCATTTATTTCACGGGTCTACCTTGCTTCCTAATGAGGCCCTCATTGGGTAGATCTTGTACAACTTCTTCTTCCCGTACATAGCTAAGTTTAAAAACATTTACATAGTGACATAACAACAAAACATTCAAATATTTGTAAAAATTCTAAAAAAGGGACTTACACATGACTTGATTAGCTAGCTTATTACTTTACATATGGTGTTTCTCAAATATTTACAAAAAATTCAAAAATGGGGCTTACACATGACTTGATTAGATAGATTATTAATTTATATATGTTGTTTTTCATATTGGTTTGATAGTTAATATAATTTTTTGCATACTTTTTAGACACATGCATTCATGAGGTATGTTGAGCTTGATGTAGGACACATGTAGATTGATACACAATCAAAATCAATCTACATGTGTCATCTGGCCCCTTCTTAGTGACTTTTACCATTTGGGGGCATCTCCCACACTACTCAGGCATTTTTGTTTCATCACAATTACTTTTTTTTTGGAAAATGGTAAATAGTGTAGACACTAAATCACACAATTTGGGTATTATTTAGTCTCGGTGTCATACTACTATTTATATGGTTTTGAGTGAAGAAAGTACTAATGAACCCACGTCTTTTAGCTGTTTTACTTTTCTTTCTATCGTCATTGCCTACCTCTCGTACATACATGCCCAATCTATTTTTGTCATTTTGCATCATTTTAGCCTTGACTAGGTCACCTGTGCCAAGATCTTGGGTCGGCCACAGTGCCTTGGTCCCATTCGGGGTGCCCTAATCCTTTTTCCACTTTATCTCCATATTTTGGGAACTTTCTAGCCATTTGAGAATTCTATATTTTTAGTGGTTGACCTCTTTGGGGTTAATTACGAAATTAGAAAAAGAGAACCATATAAATATAAAGTTATGAGACCATAATAAGGAACCAAGCACTAGGAACTATCATCATCTAAGGCTGCATCCATCTAGCTTCATCACAAGGGACAAGGCCGATTCATCTACATCACATATCATAGGAGGAAAGTTTATTCTATTCCACTCACCATTATATTACATTTTATACACATAGTTATTGCTCGCTACTTTCACAAAGTGCGACTAGAACAAGAGAACCTAGGGCATGATTGCACACACACATATAGAACTACATCAGGTTTGAGATGTAGTGTAGCACTTAGTTAGTAAGTCCACCATTATGGCAGATGAGGAAATTTGATCCCCTTATATTGATCTTTCATTTTTAGGGGTTTGATGTTTGTCTTGGGGTTTTGCAAGTGTCATCTTTGTTTCTGATTTCCAGTGACATATTGCATAGTCTAAATGCGAAGCTAGTGCGGTAGGAAGTGAACACAAGTGATCACCTAAGAACACTTTATAGGAGGTTTACATAGTTTTTTCATAGACCAGGTGCCTATATCTATGACTAGGGTGCCCACAGTGCCCGGTCCACTCAGATTGCCCAGATATGCACTTTTATGGACTTTTACACAGTCATTTCCTCCTCTTGTTTCTTTAGCCATCTCTGTGACACAATCTAACAAGCTCGTCGAATCAACTGAGTTCTTTCTAACTCTCTTTTCACTCTAGGGTTTTGCATATCTACTTTCTTAGATACTTGGGTCATTTTCCTTATGATTTTATCTGTTATTTACTGCTGTACTTATTAAATCAACTATTTAAAATTTACATTTTTCGTTAAGCATTTTGGTGAGCCTAACCGCTTTCATGCTTATGATCCTCATTTCCCCTCTATCATGGTTCCTAAAATTCCTCAAGTTTCTTTGTATGACTTTCTTAAGATGCATCCTAAATACTAAGCGTCTCTTCAAAAGGCCCTAGACACCATATAGCGTCCTTAAAATACACCGCCACACAAAATAAGTCCTATATTTGATTGTTTATCCGACAACCTTATTCCTAGTGCTCTTCAATCTAATCAAACCCTATTGGACTCAATTAAAGCCATACATGATTTATTTCAAGAAAAATTTAAGGCCATGGAATCCACAATTACATCTCTCAAATCTAAAATTCAACAACTTAAGGATGGTTCTCAAGCACATGTTGGTTCTCCTTCTATATCTATATCTCAATCTATGTCTTGTACATGTGCTCATGTTATTGAATTTCAAATATTTATATCTCCTACACCTCTAAAGTTTGCAACCAATGCTAAAAAAACAATATATTATTTCAGATCTCATCATTCATCAATTAATTATCTTGTCATCTACTCATTGTTATCCTCCTTATCAACTTGATAAATATCGAGGTATTTTTATCGCAACTATCATCAAATCAATGGACATAATGACAATGATTGCTATGCTTTACAATAAAGAATCAAACATCTTGAGCATCAAGGTTTCATCTCATTCACCACACAACATTCTGTTACATGGTCCTCTCCACTTGTTACATCTCAATGGGTTCTTAAATCTGATTCGTCTAATAAGGAAAGTCAAGATCCACCTAAGCAACCACCTACGGTATCACCAAGTCAACATAAGAAACCTCCTTTAAAAATCAGTTCAATGCCTCTTTCTCTCAAGTCATACACAAAATTACCAAGTCAAAGTACACAAATTCCTTTTAAGGTTGAGCTCACACCTCCTCCATCAAAAGTATCTGTGACATTACACGGTCATGCTCAACAACCACCTTCTAAAGTTAAACTTGTAATTCCACCATCTGCTATAGACCATACCTATGTCGATGACTAGGACCCAAATGAAGCTTACTATGATGATGAACCATTTGATGGTCACACTCCTCTATCACCTCAACATCCCATCACTTTTGTTAAGGCAACTACTCCTTACATTGATCCACTTAGTGTATTTTGACTAGAATTTGATCGATTATATACTTGGGGTATAACATTCACACATCCCCCATATTCACAATCAACACACCTCTCATCTTCACATTATCATACATCAATCTCCTAGCATAGGAATATTCATCTACACTTAAGTGTCGTCATTACATGATGACACACTCTTGTGTTTTGGTTCACACTTGAATGTTGAGGGCATACTACACATGAACCCCACACACTACACAATAGGTACTACACATTGTGTTTCTTCACATATCACGTGTCATATGTCTTACATATTAAATCATACACTTTACATTTATTCTACATCATTTCGACCATTGCACATTTACACATTCTACATACTCTGCACACCATACTAGTATTTCTCATACGTGTGTCATAATCCTATTGTCTACGAGTCTAGTATTCTTCCTCATCCTACATACTACATCGTGCACACTCCCACATTATTATTAGATATATAAACTTCTTTCATTGCATAATATACATCATGTATTTCACATCTTACACATCACATGGTCGTCTATCATCATCACACATACTACATATTCTCATACGCGCTGCGCTCACTACCTTATGACGCACTTTAGTTCCTCGGTCCATACTTGATTGCTGAGGGTTTACAAATCAAATGGACCTTATCATACACACATGTTCATCACTTGAACTTCTATCATACGACATTAATAGGTTAGTGACATACGTTATAGGCTAAATGGTCACCTATTCCTTCATCTTGTAGTGGTACATGCTTTAGGTTACATCACCACTCCATCTATTCATCTCATCATGATATATACACTTTAGGATACATCATCACATGTTCATCTCTAGGTCGCATATCATCACACACATACACACTCATCACAATGGGTTAGACCCAATACATATTATTCAACAATTTCATTTTGACGTACTCTCATTTATGGTTCATTCTTGAATACTGGGGGCATACTAAAATAAACCTCACCGCATACACTTCCACTCACTCGGGGACAAAAAAATCCTACCATCCATTATGCATTCCATTCCATCCATCCACAACTTACTACATTCTATGGTTGAATTTACTTTTTCTCACACTTGCTTGTATATGTTCACTTTACTACACATGCTAGTTAGATCTCTTAAATTTCATTTATTTATACCATACACACATGTGTGTTCATGTCTTTCTCTAGTTGTGATCATAAATACAAGTCTCTTACACACAAAATGGATGCGCACCTCCTACCACTCCTAAAATGGTTGTTAGAAACGTCCAAATTCATCTTTTATAGGTGCTTTATTTCATTTTGTACTTAGCACTTTACATTACTTGCTTATACACACTTTTGGCATATGAATTATTTTTATAACATGATAATGGGTGCTTCATGTGCAACATTTTTTTGTAGGATTAATTGCTTCCATGGCTATATGTTATTTTTACTTACTTGTGTTGTTTGTTATTGAATGCAAGAATTTCCCTTTGTTTAGTATGCACACTTGTTTGTTGTATGCGACCAATATGGCCGTGAGTGTCTTGTGACATCATGAGTGATGTCCCATGTTTTTAACCCACTTTGGTGGTCTATATTGCTTTATTACGTGTTTACTTGCATTCTATCTTACACATTGCTCTCTGTAGCTTACACTTGATTTATACATGCATGTTTGTTCATATCAACACTTGTTTTCTAGCCACTTGTTTATGTGCGCCTTAGCTTCTACCAAGTGCATTCCCTTCCCATCAGGGAATAGTTTACACGATTGGACCTCTTTTGGAACCACATTCTCCTATCAATGACTCAACACGTGCCTCCAAAGAGGGGGCATCATTTGGGGTTTTACATACTACACAACACTTATACATAGGTTCAATTCAAGATATAGTTCCGCCCTTGACATTTTGGGTTATACAACAAGTGGGTTCAAACTAGTCTACGAACTTTGTACAAAATAGATTTTACAAGATGCATTATGGGGAGCAGTTATAAGTTAGAGGATACAACAGATTTCATCTCTACACTACTTCACCATTGGCATGTAATCACCCAAAAAACTAGGTAGTACAAAGATCTCTTCACACACGACTTCAAGGAAGCAGTTACAGGTTGGAGAATAATGCAAATTTCTCCCTACACTTCTTCGGCTAGGGTGGTGTGAGATCACCCAAAAAATTGTAGTATAGGATATCCTCTCTACACCCTTTCTTTCATCATGGATCAGTGCACATGTTCATTTTACATTTTTCATTTCCATTACATACTTTTACTATATACATGCATCTTTACATGTGTTTTTGACATATATACATGCGTATTTGACTACTTGATCATCTTCTCCTTGCATGTTCGACCGTATGAGAAGCAAGTAGTCAACAAAAAAAAACAAAAATAACAATGGTGTCAACAACAACATTTTGTAGCAACACACACACCATAATAAAATTGTGTACATCACACACATCAACAAATACACATGTGTTTTTCGTCCCTAGGTTCACTCTCATCACTTTTTGATCTTTTGTATCTTTAGTTTCCATGTTCCATCATCTTTTTATCACTCCACGGTTTTTCTATTCCTTTGGCGCGTTTCCTACATCACTCTACATGGACATCGGTAGGCATATCTAAGTACTTTATGTTACCGAGTGTGTTTCTCACCAACATAAAGTGGGGAAAATGTAGACACTAAATCACACACTTTGGGTATTATTTAGTCCCAGTCTCATACTAGTATTCATATGGGTTTTGAGTGAAGAAAGTATTAATTAACACCAATCGTTTGGCCGTTTTACTTTTCTTTCTATCATCACTTTTGACTTCTCACACATACATGCTTTGAATCTATTTTTGTCGCTTTTATGTCATTTTAGCCTTGATTGGGGTGCCGAGACAAGATTAGAGCACCCACAGACACCCCGGTCCTATTGGGGGTTCCCGATCCTTTTTCCACTTTATCTCCATCTTTTGGGCACTTTCTAGCCATTTGAGCATTTTATATTTTTGCGATCGGCCTCTTCGGGTTAATCAAAAAGTTATAATAATAGACCCATATAAATATAAATTTATGAGACTATAATAAGGCACCAAGCACTAGGTACTACTATCATCATCTAAGGTTGCATCCATCTAGAGCTCATTTATATCCATCTAGCTCCATCACATTGGACAATGCTGGTTCATCTGCATCACACATCATAGGAGAGAATTTATTCTATTCCATCCACCATTCTATTGCATTTTCTACATAGTTATTTCTCTCTACCTTCACAAAGTGTGAATGACACCTAGGACATGATTGCACACACACACACACACATAGAACTACATCAGGTTTGAGATCTAGAGCAATGATTAGTTAGTAAGTCCACCATTGTGGTAGTTGAGGACATTCTGACCCCTTCATATACATCTTTCATTTTTAGGGGTTTGATGCTTGTCTTGGGGTTTTTCAGGTCTCATCTTCATTTTTGATTTCAAACAAATATTATGCAGTCCAACAAAGCTAGTGTGGTAGGAAGTGAACACACGTGATCACTTAGTGACACTTTAGAGGAGGTTTATAAAGCTTTTTCATAGACCAGGGCACCCATATCTCATACTAGGGTGCCCACAGGTGCCCATGTACCTATCAAGGCACCCCAATCCACTCATATTTCCCAGATATGCACTTTTCTAGACTTTGGCATAGTCATTTCCTCCTCCTATTTCTCCATCCATCTCCGTGACACATTCTAGAAAGCTAGTTAAATTAGTGGAGTTCTTTCCAACTCTCTTGCACTCTAGGGTTTCACATATATACTTTCTTAGTTGCTTGGGTCATTTTATATATGATTTTATCTGTTATTTACTGTTGTACTTATTAGATTAACTATCTAAAATTTACATTTTTAGTTAATAAAATAATGGGGGTTTTGAAAGAATCTGCATCCTTTTACAACATGCCCAAAAGGCTAGATAAAAAGATGGAGCATTACAATGAAAATATCAAATGCCTAAGGAACCAAGACCAAGAAGGCCCAAACCAAATGAAGAAAAGGACATGGGAAACCCTAAAAAAGTAGAATTAGGAGTCAGCTGCTGACCCACTTGTAGAACAAACCGCAAAATAGAGGAGAGGAAGAGATAAACCCAAAAAAATTGAAAGAGAGGAAGGAGGATGCAACCCAAAATCTAGAGGACAGAAGAGGAAATGAAGTTGAAAAGGAAGGGGAATGAGGACAAAAAGAGGAAGATTAGTGTTTTTCCCTCTTTCCCTTCTTCGAGCACACAACCTGCCACTTGTCTTGTGAAATCATCTCTGAGATGAGAGGATTGTACTCAAGATAAGTCCAAGAGTGGAGACTTGAGATTCCTTATCAAGAGGATGGGCACCATCCTTATCCAAGTTGGAGTGATTAGATTCATGGGGCCACTTTATTCCTCGAGAAGGTCCCTCCAAAGAGGGAGGTATAACCAATGATTGTCCTATCTCTTTAGAAGGTACTTTAACCGATTGGGTACATTGTTGAAGGGGATGTAGGCTGCAAATGATGGACCCGTGTAGTTGTAGCTAATGGTGTTGTAGCTACAACTACTTGATTTTCTAATTTAAAATCATCTTCATATTTGAGATTTGGTGGACTCTAATGCTTAGGAATAGATCCTTTTTCCAAGGATCCTAAGTTTTTCCGAGGACAGTGACTGAGGTGACCCGAGCCTGTAATTCGACATCTGAAAAAATGAAGGGGAAGATTAGGAAATCTCACCCAAACTAGAACACGTGTGATGGAGAAGGTATTTGGGTCAAACTCTGAAACCATGGGGTAGTGAAAAGACCCGCCGATCCCCAGAACCAAGGACCCTCTTCAATAACCCTCTGATAATCCTCCTGTTCATTGAAGAAGACTATGAAGAAGCCTTGAGCATAGAGGAAATAATTACAATTTTTATCTATGAGGTATGAATCCAATTAATCACCGTGTTAGGCACAACCATGCACCATTAAATCTACAGATCATGGCCTTGGATTTTAATTCTTGTAGCAGATCTAGAGATTCTTCATCATTGATCTCCAAGGTTGGGGTATCAAAATATTTCTCAAAGCTGTAAGTGGGGGAGGAGGAGCTGTAGGAGATTTCAAGGAGGA
This sequence comes from Taxus wallichiana var. yunnanensis, assembly GCA_018340775.1. Lineage (NCBI taxonomy): Eukaryota > Viridiplantae > Streptophyta > Pinopsida > Cupressales > Taxaceae > Taxus > Taxus wallichiana. The sequence goes on from CM031239.1 coordinate 487,667,977, forward strand.
GACATTTTTAAAGAGTGCCTCCTTAAAAGGGCAGAGCTACGCTCCTTGGCCCCACCCAAAATAATACCAGTCATAAAAATCATGGAATCCCGAACTATCCCATAGGAGATGAGCATGGAATCATCCATAAGAGGTTTGATAGCAAACACCAAACCAAAGTGGCTCGCCTACGTAGCATGGTTTATGAGAAAGAATAAATTTCAAGTCTATACCTCGAGCTTGTCTATGGATCTGAATGCACAAAGTATTTCCGTTTAGGGTACAAACAAGAACTTGAAACAGATTTGTATTTCCTTCAAGTGGTTCTAATAGAGCTATATTATATTTGAATGTATGGCCTACTATCTCCTAAACAGAGGAACATCATAGAGATCGGGAAAGTGTGAGCAAGAGGAGAAATCACCTTTCCATTGCTAAAATTTGACTAGGGTTTGAGATGCTACTTAAACCAAAGGATTCCTAGAAAATAATGTGTTATTAGTGTCATTCATATCACTCACCAGCTGATGTAATATGGTTTTAGGTGAGAATAGTGTGGGTATCGTGTCGATCTTTGAGGAATCTAAACTTGAGATGAAACGGGGTTGAGGAGAGGACATAACCGTTGGCCTCATAGTCGAATCCCACACGAGCTGTCCTCTCGGAACCCATGCAGCTTAGAGGACGTAGTAGACAATTTACCAAGAGATTTTGAAAACAATGGATCAAAGCCATTACCACATTGATCCGCTAAATAAAATCAGTGCTTAGGGTTAGGGCAACTTATTGGAGCCATCACGATAAAATCTTGATGACACTATCTTTTCAATTTCATTACGCTTACTTTTGCTTCCTCATTAAGATAAATATTTTTTATCATGTATATGTCATTATTTGTACTTAAAAGGCTAACACATATGTCTTATGCAATACTAATTTTTCTTGTACTATGTGTTTTTGCCTATTCCTTTCTATTTGTTTTCACTTATTTGATTTTTTGATTACTTTTCTACTAGATTGTTTGCATACCTAATTACTTCTTTATATGTGGTCTATGTGCCTTTTTTTAATTGTCTTATGAAACTATAGTGTCCTATGTTTGTAACTTCATGCCTCATATCTATGTGATATTGGTTGTGTAATTTCTTATTTGTATGTTCCCTATGCACCTCCTATGTTTGTATTGTAATAATTTTATGTCCCATGTTTGTGGCTCGGTGACTCTATTGGGTGTGATATTGCTTGTATATATATACACTTTCTTCTTTGTGTTTCACGTATGTGACTTCAATTCAATGTTCTTGTGACACTTCAATTTCCCATGTTTGTGTCTCTATGCCTTGATATGATTCTTTTATATACTATTGTCACCGACACTCATTTTCTTCAGTGATTTGTTTTAGTAACACATGATTTCTCTTTCTATTATTGATTTTTAGTGTAATATTATTTTTGTGCCATGATAGTCTCCACCATGCACAACCATTTTTATAGGAACATTATCCACATGGTGGCCACTACAAAAACTCCACATGTGATACAACACAAATTGTCGATTTATTTGACATGGGTAACATCATTTCTTTTGAGCCACACAATCTACTTTTATATACCACGTTTCTTAATAGATGGTGCATTTATCAAGGTATATTATACATATACAAATGGTACAAATAAATTACACACTCATGTACAAGCTTACACATGGTACAAATACATAACATGGAAATAATTCACATTGGTATAAAACTATTCAATAAAAATAAAAAACCATAGTACATTATTGCCCAAATTGGACATTTCTATCCTAGAGTAATTTTCACGAGAAAATTTTAGCATTCTCATCTTCTTACATATATTTGTAGACTTCTACTATGAATGCAAATGTAAATGACATAGTTCGAACATAATATAGGGGCATGAATACTTCATTCCTTATTTGTTATATCACTTAGATATAATTGTGGATACATAATACATGGAGGCGTGAGAATTTTTATTTTTATCATACAACATTTGTATAAGAAAAATCAATTATTATAGCACATGGTGAGGGCATGGGCCATCTATTCCATTTTGCATTTGTGTTATTTACAAAGTATATCTTAGAATCCTCTGTAGTAGTGTGGTATGTGGGGTTAGGAGACATTAGGATAATATTCCTTTCCTCTATCTTTTTGTGGGAAGATATCAAAGCGGTGAGATAATCTATACACTTCTCTTCATTCATTATAGGGTTCTTTGGGAAAATTTCCTATGGCACCTCTCGCCTTTGATATTGGTTCATGCACACTTAAATCATCTCCTAATTTGTCTTCTCCTTTAACAAAAATGGGGAGTAAGTAACCCCAATCCTTCAACATTTGTGCATAATTTAGAATTCACAAGTATAAAAAGAACAAGCGATCCTCCCTTTGTAAAGTGAATATGTGTATTCCTTCCATCCTTTGCATCTCTTTGCTTTACTATGCAAAAATTCGAAAATTCAAAGTTATGTATGTTTTTCACATTTGGAGTTAAAGTTCAATTTCTTCCATAGAAATTGACTACACTCTATGTTATAGGTTTCACCCTAGAACGTGTCAACACCATCAAAGGGACAACAATAATTGAAGAAAGTTAAAGTGTGTGAGAAAACTTAGATATAATTTTCCTTCAAGTATATAATTTTCAATTCCAAACTTAAGGGGGTAAATGTAAACACTAAAATTTGGTAACCTATCCTTAGGTAATGACAAGTTTAAATTTATTACCATACTAAGAAAAATGCTCACATTCTTAGCTATATTGGAAAATCATTCTCTCTCTCTCTCTCTCTCTCTCTCTCATGACTCAATAATCTCCACACACTTCCCTATCATTCAATTCATGAAATTTTAATTATCCTAAGTAGTAATCCAACCATGGGAAGATTTCTCAAACCCTAGTTATTTTGTTACTAAATTCTTGTAAGGGACCATACAAAATAGGGTAGGTTGTACTATAACTTGGACCGAATTGTATGGTCTCACACTCTCTTCTTATGAATCTGTCCTCAATTGAAAACTATTATGTACATTGTTTTATATTCCCTAGGCCTACCATGATTTGAATATCTAACGTTCGGAAGCCTATATAAGAAATTCATAACTTTCCCGGCATTCTCAAGTAATCCTGTTGTAAAATATCAACAATAAAACACTCAAGTCTCTCTTAAATCTTCCTAAAGTAGTTGTAAATTCTTTAGTTTAGCTTCCACATAGGTCTAAAGCACTCAAACCAAGTTAATGTGTCTAGTTTCCTCCATTTTCAAGCTTACAAAGGTCTAGAGCCATGTTTTGGCAAGATCAAGTCACTTCATGCACTATCAAAGGTCTTAAGCGAAAAGGGGATCAATATTAACATCTAAAGTAGACAACATCAAAATACTATTGTGATGGGTACATTTCCATCCTATCTATGGCTACACTTACTATATTTGTGTCAAGTGACATGGGGGAAAATATAGCCCGATAGGATTAGATTACATACAATACTTGCACTAACACTAAAAGAACTACATGAGGTTTTCTCCCACTTGAGGGGATATAATGCAACACCTAGATTGGTTCAACACAAAGTTAACTCGCTAGGGTCAGTCTAGCCTCACCCAAAAACACATTTATCCCTTTTTAATAAAATCATTTCATAAAGTTTGATGCGGTATTTAGGGTTTCTATTTGTTAAAGGTAACTAAAATTGTGCCAAAGGTGTGTGATCCATAATGACAAACTATTTATAGACCAGCGATGGACAATTGAAGTTAAAGAGATATAGATCATAGGTTTGAAACCATATGAAGAAGTACCAAACAATACTATTTCCTAGGAGGATCTATACGAGTTCTATACAAGAACATTTTCTAGGAACAATATTAGGAATGAAGCATTTCTAGGTTTATATCAGCCTTCCCAACCAGTTTGCACACCCATAACACTTCCGTACTTCTCTCTGTAAAGCTAATTATTTATCCCTTATTTTTTTCAAACTATCATTTCATCATTACATCATCGTGCAATGTATTAAAATCTTTATCATGATTTTAATTGATTTTTATTTTAATATGTATTAATAAATTATAATATTCAACTCCGTAACATATCTTACATCCTAACTCCTATAATTTATATTGTTATGGTGTAAATATTGTACAAAATGCTTACAACCATCTTTAATCTTTGTAAAGAAACCCCAAAGAAGTCCTTTGGACTAAATATAAAGTATGAATGGTTAAAGTTGCATGGTGCCTAGTGTTAAGAATTAAAAGAAGGATCACTCCAGATTGGAAAATATTTTTCATAGGTGCACATTCATATATGGATTGTGAGAACTATATGTGGTTTGATCTCTCATTGAATTTTTTTACATGGTGCAACACTCGATATGCATATGGGAATTGATGACATCAATTCAACATGGTAGTTCTCAAAGTATTTTATCATGCATTTTTAATTGAGTGCATTTTTAGGGTTTGGGAAATTGTTAGATCACACAAGATTCATCGCATTCTAATGCAATATTCTAGTATCCTAATTTTGAAATTTAGACATAAATGAATGATACAACAAATTGCATATCTGTAAGATGATTTCAAACATTACCATCCATCTCAGTCATTATGATTTTATGGAAGTGTCTTCCTTTATTGACTATATCCAAGAATTGTTTCAAACTAGAAATATCAATCAGAGAGAGAGTGAAGACACTTCATTGAGATGGGTTTAGTTTCCCATGTTCACTGTATAATCATCCTTTAGAAAGAATTAGGTTGAGACTATCTATAATGCAATGTCTAGATTTTTCTCTCTACTTTCTCTCTTGAATACTCATGTTTCCCTATTTTAGGTTCAAATTAATATACTTTACTATATGTAATCATTTAATCTAAAGTAGGTATAATTTTAATTGTTTCATATCTTATGTTGTAAAATTTTCAAAATGTTTTACTATTGGTGATGGAGTTGATATTACAACTTTTGGAGCTGGAATTAATGTAAGTGGTATAAGTGAATTTGATATTATATGTACACAAGGTGGTGTCGATAAACGTGTAGGAGATGGAGTCAATGTTGACCAATTCAATGCAGGTGCATAATGTAGTGACATCAGTTTAATTGCTTCTTTTAGGTCAAATTATAATGTGAACATGTTTGGAGGATCTAGGTAGGTCACTTGGCGTGTTTAGGAGTCGAAAGGCTTTAAAATTCAAATTTGAGTTATGAATGATTTTTCCTACCAAAACCGATTTGAACTTGTAAATAAGGTATTTAGACCTTTTTGGAAATTTTGGGGTTTGTTAGTGGGTTGGTGAGTGTCTAAGATGAAGTGAGAATGCATTAATAAAGTGTATCAAGACTTCTTGAGGGTTATAGTCATGTGTTCAAGGCATTTGTTATAAAGGTCTATACTTAAAGTCTTACCTCATCCTTGTAACATGAGTTATGGGTCGATAGGAGCCTAGTTAAGTCAATAGCTGATTGAAAGAGGTTATATATGTGAATTAAAGGAGAGTTTTGATCACGAGAGATAGGGGACGAAGATAATTCCATGTAAGAGAGGGAAATGGGAGAGAATACCCTATTTTTATGGCAGAGAGAGGACTTTGTAAAAATACGTGAGAAACAATTTTTAAAGCATGATTTTACAAATGAACAAAAGGAAAGTGTTTGAAAATCATTGCATTGTTTGATAGTGTGTATTTTCCAGTGATATTGAAGAGTATTTTTATTTACTTCAGATTTTAAAATCATTACAAATGTGTACAAAAGTAACCCGAAGGAAACTCGAAGCTTGTAAGAGGAGGAAAACATTGTTTTTTATGAAGTATTTTCATTCCTTCCCATGAAATGTCCTTAAAATTTATTGTTGATACATGCTTAAGAACTTGTAGGAGGTTGTTCTAGAACTTTTGTGATAGGTTGTAAGGTTTCATTCACTAAAAAAATCATTAGATGTGTAATTTTTCTCCTACCAGGCCCTGTAAAACCCTAGGCATGGTTCAGGGGAAAAATGCTAGTTTGAGGGACTTAAGATGAATTAGGGTTTGAAAATTGCAAGATCTCATCTTTGTCATGTATACATTCAAAATATGAAGGCTTTGTTACTCAAATTGTTCCCATGTGCAATAATTCTTGATGTATGGCTGTCCTTCAAACATGCCTAATGTGAAAATTTATTGTTTGAGAGACTTAGAGGTTGAGTTAAAGATCAAAACTTTCAAGATATCATCCTAGAGGTGTTTAATCATAGATAAGGAAGGTATTAGTTCATAATAAGTTCGCAGCTTTCTTATAAATCATGACAATATTCACCTAAGATTGTTCGTCCTTGAAAGAGTCCTAATTAGATAAGGAGAATATAGCGAAAAAGAGGTTTAAACATCGAATTTGAAGATGAAACTTCACAAACATCTAAAACAGACAAATTGTGTATCTAAAAATCCCACAAATTTATATTTAGACCATATTTATCCAATTTTAAGCTTGAAAAACCTCTTAGACAGGGCTATAAGGAGGAAGGGCTAATTGCTTAAGACCAAGTAAGAGAAAGTGGATTTTCCTTGTGGTCATAAAATTTGGTGTAAACCTTGGGAGCCAAAAGGGTATCTAAGACCTTTCACCTTATGTTGGAGTTTTGCAGATTGTTCCTAACTAGTTTCCATGGATGAAATTGTCTTAAGAAGGCAAATATGACATTTTGGAGAAATTTTACAAATGATTATGATTTCCTTTGGTTTCAATCACTAAGAAGCTTGATAATGCATATGAATGATGGGTGAACGGGTTATTTAAGTTCTAACACAATCAAGTTCCCAAATAACCAAAATTGAATGTTCTAAGCCTATTCAGGATTAAGAAGAAAGATCCTCTAGTTAGAGGTGAAAGGACAAGTTTGGGTGAGTTTTTTTGCTAATTTGCTTGTTTGTTTAGTGTCCTTAATAGTCCTTTGCATCATTTTAATGAGTTATTTAATGATTCAAGCCTCAAACTTGACTCAAAGGCATGTGCCACCCTTGCTTACACTCTTGAGCAAAAATAAATCTAGAATTATGCCAAAAAAATTCATGAAATGAAGGATTTAACTCGCTAAAATTGAGTATCTTACCAGGTTTGCTAATAAAGAAGACTCGTGACAAAGACAAACCTAATTAGAAGAGACAAACTAGTGAAAAAGGTGGTTTCTACTTAGAATTTGGTCTTAAAATTTCACATACAAGCAAACATGGATAATGGGTCCTTGAAAAGGTCTTCAGTTTCCTTAGAAACTCATTGAGTCAAAAGTTATGTTCTGAAAACCCTAAAACTAGGGCTACTAGGGACAAGACTAGTTAAACATAAGAGGGTGTTGAAAGTATGAGCTGTCTTGAGAATTGAACTATAAAATTTGGCATGAAATTTAAGGAGGGTAAAAGGTGTCCAAAACATATTTTTGTCTTGGGTCTATCTAGCTTATTCCCAACTATAACTTACCAATGATATTCTTCTTGAGAAGGCCAAAATGACATTTTTGAGAAAGTCAAAACATTTGAAGATTTCCTTTATCTTTCATCTTCTTGGATATCGAGATTGCATGGATAAGGACTTAAAGAACAAGGTACATGGGTTATAAATGTCAGTAAGAATATAAAGACCAATAAATGCATGTTTTAGAGCGTATGGAAGATGAAATTCTTAAGAGGTAAACAAGGCAGTTAAGGAATTTGACGAGGTATAAAATTTTCTATTGTTTCCAGCCAATTTGTATGTTGTTAAAGCATCTAAGGAGCCTATAAAAAGAGCATTTGAAATCCTTGACTCGGGAAAAGTTGCAAAGAGTCAAAATTGCATGTTCTAGGCCTATTTAGGCTTGTGAAGAAGGATCTTCTTGACAGGTGTGAAAGAACAATTTTAGAATCTTGTTTGTTTTTCTCTAAATTGATAACTTGGTGCTTGTCCTTAAAAGTCCTCTGCATCAGTGCATGTGTAATTGATAAAGGTGCAGAAGGTACAGTTCATATCTAATGATCATACTTAAAATCACTTGAGAATGTTAAATTCATACCATCACTTAATAACACATCATTGGATTTTAAGTCACAATAAATCACTTAACAAAGAAATGATAATATAAATATGTCATTCCTCGTGGAACCTCACTTACTATTTTTATTTGATTACTTAAATCTAATATACAATAGTCTCCCTAAGGATATAATCATCTCTCTTTCACTTCTACTCATAAAACTTTGTTTGTAAATTGAAACTTTAACATCAATATCGCTACCTCTTTTCAACATCCCTTTATAAACAGATCGAGAAGTACCAACTCCCAGCAAATTGATTTGACTAAACCCACCAATAATATATACAAATTCTTTATATATACTGCACATAGATGCAATGACAATTACAGTCCATGAGAAAGCGAATTGATAAAAAAACGCTAGATTAAATAGTTTTAGATGGAACTCCATACTTTATGTTGAGTTCTCATTTGGTATTTGCTGGTAGAATGCTAGCTGTGTTTGCTAACAAATCTAGAGGTTTATTTTATTCACATTCAACAATATTTATTGGAGTCCATGAATTACATCCATTGAGGCATTTTGTCAAACAGTTCTTTAACAGCTATAGGTAACGTTTTATATACTATTGTTCTGAATTTTATTCATTTTGTATACAATGTTAATTTCCCGATTTCTTGATTATATATTTAAATGAAAGAAAATGCAGCAAGTCTAAAAACAGAAGCTAAAAATTCATTATATAGAAAAATTCAAAATAAAATTAATTATTCCTTTTGTAAAGAAATATGAAGAAACATAGCAAGATCAACATTCTTTCTTTTTTTTTTTTTTTTCAATTTTATTATATATCTATTCAATCAATATCCATGTCTATCTCATATATTATTGTATTGAACAGAAATTACAACTCAACCTTATGTCTCCCTAATTTAGCCCGACATTACATATATATGATTCTTACATAATTTCAGAAAATATAACGTGTTATTATTCAATCTAAGAGAATGTAATAATTGAATAGAAAACATTATTTAATAATTAACATTGTTTATTGAAGAGCTAAGAGGTAGATGTAGACCAACTTTCATGACTCCCCTTCTACCACTTGTATTTACAAGTAAATGCGAGATATCTATCGGCAATTTGAAAGCTCTTAGATTACCAATAAGTGTATTATTTAGCTTTTCTAATCTTTCAACTATCTCCATTATATTTGGGCGTTGTCGAGGCAATTCACTCGTGCAAACCAACCCTACTTGTATAAGTTGAGTAGCACATTCCAGCACCATTGATGTCTCCGATTCATTAACATCTCTAAGCAAGTTTTTATCAACCACTTCTTTGATTTTATTTGGAAAATCCATACCTACCACTTTTATAGTCTTATAGATTCATTCCTTCTACAAATATATCACTTGGTTTTTTCCTTGTCAACAACTCTAAAAGGAGAATTCCATAGCTATATACATCTCCTTTTGTTGAAAGATTTCCCCCTGCTCCATACTCTATAATACAATTCAATGTCTAGTGATTCTCGAGAGAATTTTAAGTATTCATACAAATTTGAAAAAACAATCTATTGATAATGTATTTTCTATTAGTGCAAAATCTATACCTAGTGCAATGTAGCCAATAGATCCTTTGAGTGCATTTGTAGAAGTCAATGAATCCATTGAATTCCCAAATAATAGTTTAGCAATGCCAAAGTCTGCTATATATGGAGTCATATCATCCCCTAATAGCACATTATTGGGTTTCAGGTCACAATGAATCACTTGCACAAAACAATGATGATGTAGATATGCCATTCCATGTGCTATCCTAGTCACTATTTTTAATCGGTCATTCAGAGGTAATATGCATTCTTCTCCTCCTTCAGGATATAGCCATTTCTCCAAACTTCCATTTGACATGAATGGAAGAACCAATGCTTTAAAATCAAGGTTGGAACAAGCTGAAATGATTTTGATCACATTGCGGTGCTTGACTCTTTTTAACACATTACATTCTCTGATAAAACTTTGGTGAGCATTCTCATCTTGGAAATTGAGAACTTTAACAGCAATATTTGTACCATTATTTAGAATACCTCTGTAAATAGATCCAAAATTTCCAACTCCTAATAAATTGGATGGGCTAAAACCACCAGTTGCTTGTACAAGTTCTTCATGTGAAATTCTTGTGGGTCCTATGAAAGGTATTTTCCCTGAATAACTAGCTGTGCACTTTGATACAAAGGCCATCTCAGACAAATTTGTGAGGTTGTAAATGTCGTTGTTTCCTCGATGAGTTCTACACACTAACTTACGTGATGGTTAGGCTCCAATTGCAGGCACTGCCGTTGTGATTCATTGCAGACCAATCGTGCAGAGAATTGTGAGAATTGGACAGGGAACGCTTGAAAGAGAGAAGAGCCTGTTGATCAGAATAATAAGAAGGAGAAGAATGTGAGAAGTGTGAAGGCAGTGCACACAGAAACAGGATTAAAACAAAAACCATCTTAATCTCCACCATCATCACTAGCGTTGCATGCATGGAGCTACGAAGAGATAAATATATATATAGAGAGAGATCTTTGGCTTATACACAAACCTTTTCTTCCCAATAGAGAACGAATGCCTCCATTTTTAATAGTTGTGGGTCATATTGCTAGTCTATTGTTGAAAAAGTTGGACTTCATGCACATATCTTGAATTTTAATTGCGTTTCTCGGAATCTCGATAATTATGTAATCGTTTCCGACCTCCTACAAGTAATCACCGAACAATTGTTTTGGGGTCATACCAGTGTCATATATCCCTTTTCGTGTTCCCCACCATCGACATGATCCACTTTGTGTAATGCCTTGCCTCCTGCTATGGCCTGCATTTTCCGCCAAAAAAAAATGTCAGAGTTCCGCCAAATTTAGAGCCACTTTTAAAACTAGCAATCTACGATGAAAGGGATCTATGGAAGAAGTTAAAGTGAAGGGAGATAAATAATAGGAGAGGAAGGGAGGTGAAGAAAATGGGGTTTGAGGTGGGATAAGTGCAAGTGTTGGGAAAGTGTAATGGGGAAGTAGTTTGAAACTAAAGCCTTAGACAACGATATGGAGTAACGCTTGCTTCATGTAAAATTTTGTAGGCCCCCCTTTTAGTTTTAAGCTTGAGTAAATGCAGGGAGGAAGGAGATGAATGAATGACCATCGATAATTGAGCTTTCCCAATAGAGGGTTGTATGAGAAAATCTATTTACCTTTCAGTTTTTTTTCCATCTTCAAGGTTGTCTATTGAAAGACATTTTATTTGGTAGTTAAGGCGAATATATGAATGGAATGGTGGAAATTAAATGATGGAGATTGCATACTTGCAAGCCCTAAACCTATTCAAAAGCTCATATTCTTCTAGCGTAAAGAGTATCTTTTATCTGCACTCCACTTCATAGTTTTGATGTGTAGAATTTATCTTCATATCAAGCTTTGCTATTTTTTATTTCATGGCATCAAGGATTTCAAGTTGTTTGCTCAAGTAACTATGTAAAAAACCATCAATAAGTGAGGCCCTTGAGCGAGTGGCTATACCGGCAAAAGGTAGTTTTTTTCAAGGCGTTAAGTGTTTCGACTGGGCAATGTTTAATTTGTTGGATCAGGTAAAGATGTAAATGGAATTCTATAAATAGAAAGTTTGGAACTAAATACCCACATGTCCCACACCTACTCCATATAATAGATTGTTCCTACCCAAATAATATTTGCTATTCATGCTCCACTTTATCGTCTCCATCTTGCTTGCATTATTCACATGAGTGTGATTGGTGCTTTAAGGGACCAAAAAATGAGGAAAATTCAAAAGGTCAAAGGTAGGAGACCTAACCACATTGCTTGCTTCATGTAGAACTTTGTAGGCCCCCTTTTAATTTTCAGCTTGAGTAAGGAGAGGAGCCAATTGTTGAGCATGGATCAATAATTGTGAGGGTAGATGTAAAGTCAAGGACTAGTACATGTCAATTTATCACTTAAAATTTGAAAAAAAAGTAGCCAATAAAATGAGTCACATCAAATCACATCAAACAATCACCCAATCAAATGATGCCACATAAGTGGAAAAAAATGCATGACATAATGCCCTACAAATGGTCCACCCTAAATTTCTTTGTATGGAAAACTACTTGATTTAAATACTTTAAAAACCACTTTTCATACAATATAAATGCTCAAAAGAAAATATTTACATAACAAATAACAAAATCTATTAAAGTTTTTATTTATTTAAATTTTATGGTATATTATAGTTGTTGTACACCCCTCTACTTAAGGTGCACAACCACTGGCTCATCTCCCTTAATTTCGTGAAAGAAGGAAATGAATAACCGATCACTTATAATTGAGCATGGCCCTTCCCAATAGATGGTCGTATGGAAGAAATTATTTTCAACTCATAGTTTTTTTCAGCTTCAAGGTCGATATTTAATTTGGTAGTTAAGACAAAGATATGAATGTAATGTTGGAAATTAAATGATGGAAATTACATACTTGCATGCCCCGTACCAACACAAAATCTCATATTCTTCTAAAGACAAAGAGTATATGTTATCTATACTCAACTTCACAGTTTTGATATTGTTCGCACTAGTCACATGAGTGTAACCGACGTATAGAATTTATTTTCATATCAAGTTTTGCTATTTTTTATTTCATGGCATAAAGGTTTTCAACTGGACATTTTTTAGTTCAATAAATAAGAAACATACATGAATGGAATGTTCGAAATAAAAAGGTTTTAATTAAATACCCACATGTCCCACAATCATTTCCATGGATCAAATTGTTTCTACCCAAGTAATATTTTCTTTTTTTTGCTTTATTTAAGCATTCCAATCTCATAAAGAAGATAAAAAGACACAAACATGAATAGAATGTTGGAAATCAAAAGATCTAAATTAAAAACCTATATGTCTCCACCCATTCTATGGATCAAATTGTTCCTACCCAAATAATATCTACTATTTGTGCTCTAGTTAAGCATTTCAATTTCACAAAGAGGACAAAATAAAAATCAAAAAACTCGAAAAGGTTAAGGGTTCAAATCCAAGTGCTTGTTGTGCAACAATCTAGTTGTAGGCTCAAGTAATTATGCAAACAACCATCAATAAATGAGGCCCTCGAGTGAGTGGATATACCAACAAAAGGCGATTGTATTTGTCAATCAAGTTTGTTATTTATTTGTTTCATGCCAACAAGACTTTTGATTAAAAACATACAAACCATATTATCAACAAAATTATTAAATATAAATATAATTTATTGCTATATATATATATATATATATAAACAATTAAAAAAGTAAACAATATAACTAATAAAAACAATATATATAGTATACAATATATAATATTACATTAATATAATATATTTAATATTTTGGTATGTGAAAAGTTCTTATTTAATAATTTAGGAGACTTGAAAAAGAAAAATCATGGGCGGAGAACTTAAATATTGTTTCTCGACCGTCAAAGTTTGGCGAATGTTAAAAAATGCATATATATTCAAGGAGGAGAATACCTCAGGAATAGGAATGGGGGACTTTGAAACGATATTTCTTGAATCATGATCTAACTACAAGACCAATAAGAAAGTTGGATGCGGATGGTATCCTTGCCCTTCTATAAATTGCACTACATTTCTTGAAGTCTTCCACCAACAAGAACACATTGTATGGTGATATTTTTCCCACCTCGCATACAAACAATTAGAAGATAAGCAAATAAATCCAAAACCAGTGGTCCGAGTTGCTTGTCATTGTCAAAGTTGAGATTTGAGACTCATCTCAAACATTTTTAGTTGTTTTAACCGTATTTTACAAACCGTCCATCTTTGTTAAATATGTTTTCTTTATTTAATAATTTAAAAATACATTATTTTATTAGTTGTATTTACAAGTGTCGGGTAAGTTTTAGGAATTATATGCTCGATATAAACACATTTTCTATAAAATATGTTATTTAAATATCTATGTAATGTTACACTTATATTTATATTGAATGTGTTCATGGTGATAATGATGGTTTTGCCAAGATATTTCACATTAAATAAGGACGGACGACAATTTTACAAAGTGTAAAATACGGTTAAAATAGGAAAAAATGTTTGGGACAGGCATCAAATCTCAGCTCTACCCATATGATACTCCCACAAGATTTCCAAAGCAACTCTTCAATAAATATGTTATTACATACCTCCAAGGCTCCAACCGCCTCCTTATGGATTATTGTTGTCCATTCTGCTTTACTCACATTTAATAATAATAATAATAATAGGTTTTTACAGTCCACGATCTTTGTGGGGTAGCTTATTTTTGGGTCTACAAGCGGCTTATAGCATATGGGACTACCTCGTACTCACATGCGGGAGGCAACTAACTTTGCTACAAACGAGGCATACATACCCTACCCCTTGCAGGATTTGAACTTGTGACCTCTATTTCAAGAGCACATGTTCTTCACCATTAGGCCAACATTAGAAGCCTTCACTACATTTCAGCCTCCAAGAAGATTGAATATCACTCACTAGCTAATGTGTACCTTAGAACTAGAACTTGTAAACACGAAAGCTTTTGCAAAATCTATTGAGTCGAGACTCCTACCATACACCTATGATTTTGTTCTACGACTCTTATTTCTCCAGTTCAAATAACATATTGGATTGTGGGGAACACCAATTATGAATTGGAAACTATTATCACCGAATCACAACACCCTTTGATTGTTTAGCATGTGAGTTTGTTAAGACAAACAATGTGACTAGGTAACATGGAGTTGTTTCAAGGTGTGAGACCTTGCATTTGAAACAACTCTCCACAGAAGGATGGTTCCTCTTCCTAATCAAATGCTAAAACTACCATTGATGGAAGAAATGCTGTTATCTAAACCTATCCTATCAATTCCAAGGGACTAGGGAGAGAAAATGAACATGCAAGAAAGTAATTCCTATACTAAAGGAGGTGATATCACCAAGAGAAGGGTGTGGGAATCTCTCCAATGGGTGAAAATGAAAGAAAATGTAGAGCAGAGAGGGTAGAAAATAATACCACAATCCAACAACAACATTCAAACAACCATTTTCATGAGGGAACAACATAAACCCAAAGTAATATGAATAAAAGACACAATACACCCGCAACTTGAAGTCAAGAGGCAAGAGAATGCAAGAAGCATACGCAAACAAGGGAAGAGAGATATCTACAAACTCAATTTTATTGCTTCATTAGTTCACACGGTCCATTACAATGTAAAAAAAAGTCCTGGATCATCATGCAAAATGTTTAAAATGGAGGCTTGTAGCACATTGGTGTTCAAAACAATTTTGGTAGAGTTTTGTTACAATGAGAATCCCCCTCAAAATGAGAGGTCACTACAATTTATAGAGAATGAGGGAGAAGAGAGAGAAGTTGAAAATCTCGAATTTCCTTTCCACATACTTGAAAAGTACCATAAGTGGCTACAAATCATGATGGGAGACCTACAAAATCCATCCCTTGCTGTCTTGTAACTTGTAGTAGAAGAAACATGGCTACCCATGCCCATTAAATGCAATTTTAACTGTCTGAGAGGTCATTATTTGAAGATGGGATCATATTTTGCATTTTAAAACACTAAAACTCCATAAAATCTTTAATTTCTTGATTTATAAGTGTAGAGGACAAATCCACGATTCCAACAAGTCCAATTTTGTGTAATTTGGTTGAGAAATGAGAAAGTTATGATCATTTGAGTGCAAGAAACTCTCTATCCACTTCAAGACTTAGTTGTTGCTTTACATGATTGAGCATTAAATTTGTTTTTGTAAGTGATTATTTTATCTCCTTTCATAATTTTTTTTTCTTCATATTTTAAATGGTCCGGGAAGCAATTTAAATATTTTGCGAGCTCCATTGATTTTACAAATTTCCAAATGGGGGTTTTATGTGTTGGTTGGCTTTAAGTTGTGCCATCTCGGATCCAGCTCGCCAAGCGGGCTCGCCAAGATGACAATGTGATTCGTTCTCTCGAGCCACCATTTTTCTTCCCTCTGTCTTTGCGAACATGTCAACTCACCTTAGCAATCTACTTTTTCTAACTTTGGAGCTCCACGTAGCTCGTCATCTCGCCTCACATCTATCCTCCATCACCATGCGGGCCACATATCCCGGCATGGAACTCCTCCCGACGCATCCCATTCTCTATGTGCCTTGTGCGGCTAATGTGGCCATATTGGGTCCAACTCGACCCAAGCCCTATGCTTCAACTCACCCCGGAGTGCAAACCTTCCCATCCCCACATCGCTTGTGTTGTGGAAAAAGCAGCACCCGAGGAACTCACGGCCCAAGTACCTCTGGGATCCCCATGCCCAAAATACCACTACCACCACAACCTCCTACGTGGAACTCACCCAATGGCTTGCCATGTTGGCTCGATGAGCCAAATCCAAACTTCGTTGCCATTCTTCCAACTTTGAGCCAATCTACTTGGCTACCTCCACGAAAGCCCAACTTGCTAGGTTGTTTACCGAGTTCCCATTGAGTTATGCCCAATGTCACCCCATGTATAGCTCACTTGAGGTACCCAATGACTCGACCACCATTAAACCTACATCTTGCTAGTTCGATGCACCTTAACCAGTTTCTTTGAGCCGAAAATCACTTACCAAGCTTTTTGGAGACTTAGCCAAAATTTTGCAATTTTTTCAATTTTCTCTTGATTCCTTCTAGATTTATGATTTTTTAGATTTCCAAGGTAGATGAAAAGTGATGTAATGTTATGAAACCAGATTCTCCATTTTTTTCCCAATTTTTGGCTAAATGTGGGCCCTCGAGACTACCTCTTCACCGGATGAGCTCTCAAGCTTGTGGAATCTAGAAGAGGAAAAATTCCTCTCATGATTTCAAACCTTTCCTGAAACCTTGTTGGTGCTCCCAAAATTTAGAAAATATATTTTATCTCTCCAGATTGCTTTCGAGTTGGCTATTTTAACTATGGGGTAAAAATAGATAACGAAACTAATAAATTTATTCCATGTATAAATACTAGAATCTTCTTTCTTTAGTGGGTCATTTACATTAGCATTCTTATTTAACATCGAGAAGGACATGTTATCCAAATTTTCCCCTTAGGTAAAATTGAACAAAAATGACCTCACACAAAGAAAAATAGGGGATCTATTCGACCACGGGAGCTCACATTTTGGGTTTGAGTTGAGCAAGTCGGTGAAGTGGGCCGAGCACATTGCAAAGGAGTTTGGGAAATTAAGAATCTCGAGTTTGAAATTTGAACTTTAAAGGTGGGGTCATTTGGAAGTAGGCTAAGATGAATTTCGGGACTTCGGTAGAAGGAAAAATGGAAAAATGAGTAGAATGTCCAAACCTAAAGTTTGAAATTTGAGCTTCAAGATTTAGGATTTTAGAGGTTTCATGTGCCCAAATGGATGAAAAAGTACCCAAAACCTCGAAACCCGAACCTTTGAAATCCTGAAATCTTGAAACCCGAACCCTCAAAACCTCGAAATCCAAACCCCTAAAAACCCAAACCCCGAAATCTTGAAACCCCAAAAAACCTAAAATCCAAAACCCTTGAAATTAAAGGTTCGAAACCCAAAGTCCAAATTTTAGACATCAAGGTTTTGACATTTTGGAACCTTGTACCCCAATGTGACAAAATCAAGGCCCAAGGTTTCAAATCCCAAAAGTTTTAAATTTCAGATTTCGGGGGTGCGATGCAAGTTCGAGAGTCTCAAAAAGGCAAGTCAACCACACATTTATTGTAATATGACACCTTCATCTTCGAATGGCCATAAATTTTGACTGGGATCTCGATTTGGACAAAATAGACTCACATTTCGGGTTCGAGCCGAGCAAGTCGGTGAAGTGGCCGAGCACATTATAGAGGAGTTTGGGAAATGAAGAAGCTTTGAAGTTTGAAATTTGGACTTTGGAGGTGGGGCCATTCGAGAGGTAGGCTAAGGTAAATTTCGAGGACTCGGCGGAAGGAAGTGTGGAAAAATGAGTAGAACGTTTGAAACTTGAATTCTAAAATTTAAATTTCAGGCTTTCAGGATTTCAAAGGTTGTATGCACCCAAATGAATGAATAGTACCCAAAACCTGAAACCCCAAAATCCTAAAATCCCGTAACATGAACCCCCAAACCCCAAAACCTCGCACCCCAAATCCTGAAACCCCAAAATCCCGAACCTCGGAAACTTGAAATCCTCAAAAACACGAAATCCAAAACCCCAAACTGCAAAGGTCGAAACTCAAAGTCTGAATTTAAGACTTTGGGGTTTCACATTTCAACATTGTACCCAGTGTGCAAAAATCAAAGCCCAAAGTTTTGAATCAAAAATTCTAAAATTTTGGATTTTGGGGGTGTGATGCAAGTTTGAGTCTCGAAAAGGTAGGTCAACCACTCGCATTTATTGTAGTATGACACCCTCATCTTCAGATGGCCATAACATTTGACTGGGAGCTGAGATTTGCACAAAATAGGACTTTTTGAAATCTCTCAATGTCCTCTACACAACAAAGGACTGGTTTTCTTAATTTTAAGGAGACTAAGTATTTCAAAATCAGGGAATACATTCTGCCATTTTAAAGGGATGTTCCATATTTCTCACCTACCAAAATGATGAAGGTATGGGCTTCTTTTTTTCCCCAACGAGGAAAAGTACATGGAGGTATGTGTTTCACAGTGGCACCCATAATTTTTGTAGGATATTTTAATGCATTTTTGGGTGGTTGAATCAAGATTTTGAATTCCTTCAATCTCCTTTATCTCATTCCTCCTATATATTGTAAGGAGGGCCTCATTTTAAAAAGTTGGACACCTTGTATATGCCCCTCCCTTCTTCTTCTTGTATGTAAGAGATTTTGTGGAGATTTCAAACCTTCCTACTAGACATTGTAATGCAAAATATGTGCCTTTTGAGCTTGAGTGTGGTGTATTATATCAATTTTGGGAGCAATATAAATAAATTTATGGATTTTTAAACACCCTTTTATGCTTCATTGTAGCTCTTTTGGTCTTTCATCACATGCAAATTATTATGCACTATTATGTTTTCATTGCAAGATTCTAGTTGTGTTGTGTTTATTGTGTAGGTTGTTCAACACTCCTTCTTGGTGCATCACCTTCCCTTAGAGTAGGTTTTAATTTTCATGCATTTTCTCTAACTCTTTCTCCTTGGAAAATATTTAGATTAGGGTTATATCTACAACTCTGCACTTTGGAGTAGTTAGCACTAGGATAGGATAGGAATTCGGCCTTCTCCAGAGGGTTATCATTTGAAAAGTCCCACACTTTAGGATAACTCCATGTTTGAAAAATCACATTGACTTCCTCAACCATTCACTTGTGAGAAATTAGGGGTGTTGTGATTTCACCATAACAAGACACCACAACAATGATGAGCCTATTTGAAGACTCCAAAACCTCCGGTCCATGGATGGATTTGAAACCCAAATTTTCAATTATGTATGCCTCTTTTGGAAGCCTCATTCACATGCTAAACACCCGACCAAAGGAGATCGCCACGGGTTTCTTACATAGTGGGAAGTACATTCTATAAGTAATTTGTTTGATCTTATCCACTCTAAACCCTAAAATATTTTGTTCCATGAATTTTTAGAACAAGGTGGTAGGGATAAAATATCAGTAATATTGTGGTACTTCATATGTCGGTTATAATTCATTTGTTGTTTGAAGGAATCATGAGCCATTTCCAATGGAATTCAATGTTGGAAAGTGTGAGGTTGGGTTTTCTGGTGTCCCCGATTTCATTTTTGCAATGTGTATACCAAGATTTGGATCACCTACAAGATGGACTAGTTAATATGAAAACCCCAAATCATCTATTATAATAAAATGGTATTATCTTTGTCACATTGTGAAGAGAGAGACAATTGTGGTATCTTTCATTGAATAAAGTTAGTAAAAACTCTTCTAGATCTAAATCTAAACCCACACGAAGAAATTATTTGAGGATTTTTCACTATGGATATCTTCCTAAACTTCCCTAAACCTTGACCATGTTGAAGGGATTCTTGAGACCTTTTTGATGGTATGCTGAACTTTAGAATCATAGTTCATATGCAAATTCTATCGCTGGTCAAAGTTAAGGTCAAATCAAGTCAACCACGGTCAACGGTCACCAAGTGGACCAATGTCAAGGTGACACGTGGCGATTTTACGAAAAGAAAAAATTTATGGTCTTGTAATATTTCAAAATTAGTTCTATGGTATAGAGCTCGTTGTAAAATTTTCGACGCATTTTGAATGGACCAAATCTGAGTTCATATGTGAAAGATATGCATAGTCAAAGTTGTGGTCAAATGAAGGCATGACACACTCTGATGTGACAAATGACATATTATGGGCATGAAACTTGGTAGGTTTGCAGTGGATTTGAATTTAAAATAATAATAATAATAATCTATTTAATCCATTCCACATGAATAAGCCTAAATCCCATGTGATAAGGAATATTTTGTGGCCAAAAAGCTATTTAAAGGCTTATCATATCCCTTTCCCACCAAATGTGGGGTAAATGGCTAAATTGGGTGCCTAAACCTATGGAAGGGGGATTTGAACCCTTGACTTGTGCCAAAATACTTATCATCTTTACCAACCCACCACTTTTTAGCAAGTAATAGAAGATGAGATCACTTCTATTTAAAGGGACCTTTTGGTAGGTTTGTAAATGGACATCGAATGACCAGTTTGCAGAGATCACCATTTTGAGACACTTACAGTCAAATTTGGCCATTGTTTAAAAAGAAATTTTGTTCAAAATTATAAGATATTTCCAGAAATGTAAATTTTGTTACAGGAAGTGTTGTATATTTTCCTGTGTAGGTGTTTTTCCATCACAGTTTCACATATCAAGCATGAGGAGCAGGCAGAGATCTGCATTTTCCAACCACTTCTGGTCCAAATCAGGCCATGGAGTAAAAAGGGAAGTTTTTCATAATTTCCTCTAGTTTCCAGAAATGTAAACTTATTTTATGTAGGTGTTGTATATTTCAATTTGTAGACATTTTTCGAACGTAATTTCACATGAAACTATCAGTGAAAATATTGTAGGGGCCACGAGATGGACTTGGGAACGTTTCTGGTAAATTGAAGAGTTCCAAGAGGTCTGAATTAGCTCATTTTCAGGTATAAAGGTCTGTTAAGTCATTAGTGAAGGGATATTGTACTTCATTGGATGTTTAATAGATCAATTCACTTTCTGTGAATCTGGAGATGTAGCCTTCGGGTGAACTCCATTATCAAGTTCTTGTGTTGTGGATTTGATTTCAATTTTTAGAAGCTTTTGATCAGATAAAAACATTCAAGTTAGTTTATTTGATTAATTATTAAAGCAATCAAAAATTGGATTAATTGGAAGGAAGTAAATTTCAGTATCCATAACCCACAACAAGATCTGAATACACTTATTAACTTGGATTTAAATATCAGATTGAGTGCATTCTAAATCAACTGTGATTATTTTATTTGGATTTGTGATAGATTCATATATTTCACTTAAGCTGGAAATTAAGGATTACTTTTATTTTTTGGAAGAGTTTAAGTTTGGGGTTTTCAAGAACACCCATAATTGATAAAAAGAACTCTTGATCAAGTTGAAATATTTCAAAGTTAAGAATCAAGTTTTTCTAGTAAATCTTTGGAAAATTTCAAGAGCCATTTTGGATCAAGAACACTTGAAAAGTGTTAGTTATTTTTGTTGTTAGGGGTCCTACCTCAGTCAGATCCCTAACCATTTTTAGGAGATAAAATACATTTTATTAAGTAAAATGAAAAAAATGTAAATTAAAATGACAAGTATACGACTCATTGGGGTTGATTGTAAGTTGATAGAAAATAGAATTAAGTGGGCGAGGTGATGAACAACATCACAAGAGAGAAAGTGACATGACGAGATGAGTGATTAACATGGGTGATGTGGTGGACTAACTCAAATATAGGATGTCGAGTTACTGAGCATAAGCGTGGTGGTGAGCTACATAGCAATCTGGAGTGATCGATACAGTGATTATGTGAGCTACGTGACAAGGGAGAGGTAATGATATGGGGAGTGGTGATGGGTGAGCTAGGAGTTAGTGGATAAGTTAGGAGGTGTTTAAAGTGAGTTGAACAAGTTAACAAGTGAGCTAGCTCAATGATGAGTCTTTTTGTAATATGTTTGGGGTGGCTCAATGATTTAAGTAGGTTGGATGGAGGGGGCGCGGTCGCAAATATACATGACTTATTTGAGAGGGTGAAATGTGAGTTAGAGGATGAGTGGCTTGGGAGACAAACGTATTGGGTAAGTGAGGTCAAATGTGCAACTCAACAAGGGTGGTGAGATGTGGGTTGATGAGGTTGCATGACACATGAATAATGGGGTATGTATTAGTTATGATTGATGGGTCATGCAATCGGTGAGAAGGCTTGGTGGGGTGCGCATGTCAGTTCGGGTATGGGTAAGTTAATGCGAGCTAGTTCTTTAGTGTGACCATCTTAGGAAAAGGAGTTAAGGTGAGGGTGTAGGTCATGGTGCGATGATTTTAGTGGAGGAGAGAGTGAGGGGAGAAATGATCGATGAATTGATGGTGTGTGATTTTATGTCAATTAAGTGGTAGTGATTGACATAAGGAGAGAGATGGTGAGTGAGGATCGGGGGTGAGTGACACGAGGGAGTCACAAAAGTGGCTCACCGAGGTGGGTAGTTGAGGTATGTAGTTACGACAATGAAAAAGAGTTTGGGGAGTAAGGATAGTGAGATTGAGGCCATAGGATAGTGATTTAGAGTGAGTGAAGCTAAGACAACGAGGATGGTTAAAGGGACATGGGGAATGGTTGAATTAGGGATGAGAGTTGCACATGTGAGCTGGAGGAACTGAGGTGAGTTGACGAGGATGAGGTTGTGGGGTGGAAGAGGGGATTGGAGTTTGTGGGGAAGGAGACATCTCAAAAGTTGATTTTTGGGGGAAATACGGAAGAGGGGTTGGGGCTAGTCAAGTTTGTGTATGTGACTCAACAAACTAGGATAAGGGAGCGAGATGGGGGGTTGGATAGCGAGTCGTAATGGGAAAATTGCTTTGGTGAGGGGGTCGCATGATGAAGGCTTGGTGGAGAGGCGCATGGGTGAGTTATGGGTGTGCGAGCTAGTTGGGAAATTTGGGAGGTGGGAAGTGTTAGGTGAGTATGGTGGGGAGAAGTGTGGTCACGGGAATAAGGTGGGGGAGGTCGGGAATGAGATGAGTCATGGGTATGATTTGGATGGGGGTAGGGTTAGGGTGGATGAGATCTAGGTCGGTCGGAGTTGAGCCAAGGTGTGAGAAAATTATTAATTTTTATTTTATTTTTGGTCTTTCAATGGGTTGGGTAGGGTGTGAGGTGAGGAATAGAGGAGGGTGTGATGTTAGGGGATAGAGATGAAAAATTAGGAAAATGGTAAAGGTGAGAACAATGGTGGTAATGCAAAGGAAAATGCCATGAAATAAAGTGATGATAATGCAAATGCCATGAAAAGGAAAAAGAGCACAAATGTGTGTAGAAGGTAGTGGATGCCCCAGATGTTCATTCCAAAGAGCGGTGGAACATAACTATGGAAATAACATGATTTCAACAATATAATGCGAGGGGTGTGCCATTGAGATTGACCTAGTTTGAAATAGGAGTTGTGGTGAACACATGATATATTGTCCCAAATACACAAGACATGAAATAATGAGTGAACTAAAATGGAAGCTTAAACAAGGTCTCAACCACACAAGGTGACATATTATCCTTGTGACTCATCAAGATCTTGTGTGTGCACGTGAGATTTAATAACTACTTGAAATGAAGACCCGAAAGACAATGATTGTGTAGACACAAAATCTATGCACTTTGGTACATTTTTATGTCCTAAAACATACTAATACATACATGATTCCTAAGAAAGAAAACTAGTGGTTGAAAAATCATTTATTCCTTTTGATTAATATATTTTTCACTTTATTGGCTTTACACATCATAAAGCTCCACCGATACTTGCCTAATTTATCTTTTGATGACATCAGACACTAGTGCCTAGTTAGGATAGAAGTGCCCAAGAACTCCTATTTCTCCTAGGCACTCTTGTCCCTCTCTTTCTTCTTCTTACTCATTTGGTTCCTTTTCACTTCTTAGTCACCTTTTAACTATTTGGTTAGCCTTTTAGTTGTTAATTATGAAATTCAAACAAGGGAATCATATATATACTTAGTTACTTCTCTCAAATAAAGGATCCAATCACTATAAACATTATTTATCATCACCTAAGATTACACAAAGGAAAAGAACACTACAAATATACATCTAGCACATTCATATAAGAGACAAGGTTTGTATTGATTTGCATACACAACATAGGAGGGGAGTTCATTCTATTCCATTACACATATTCTGCATACTCCATATAATCTAGATCTATCCCACTATCATCATGTAACTTGCACAAGGGAAATCGAGGGCATATACACACACACAAATGGAGAACTACATGGAGTTTGCGATGTAGTGCAATTCTTGGTCTTAAGTTCACTCTTCAGGTGACCATTGGGGTCAATCCAACTCCCATTTTGCATACTTTTTATTGGATTTGATGTGGTTTATGGGTATGTATAGGCAATCATCTATTTTTCAGGTTATAGGTACGACCAGTGATCTAAGACCCAAACTAGAGTGACAAATAGAGACTAATAACGAAGCTCCTTTGACCTAGAAAATACCAGAACTTGAGCATCTAAGCGAGACATAGGTACCCAATTTAGTCACTAACACTTGGGGTGATTCTGTCCTCATGCAAGTGCTTCTATCCTTACATTCCTAGGGTTTCAAATACTCATCGGGCTTTTTGACATTGTTTCTAGATGGATCACATAGATATATAATCCTCGACCACTCCTAGGTTACATAAAATCAACTAAGTCATCTTCCTCTCTCATTTTCTTAGGATTTTACATTGTTGAATGCTTATTACTTGCACACTACTATATATAGTTACTTGAATATCATTTATTATAGTAAGTTACTCTAAATTAATATTAAATAAAAAATTAAATCAAATCATTTGGTGAAATTTATTGATCAAACAACACCTTCTAAACATGCATCAGATCCTCTCTTCTTCTTCTAAATTTATAGACCAATCCTCTTACCCATCCTATGCACCCACCAAGGTTTCTAGCATGGTTTCCATCACTATTGATATTGTGGAGTTGTATACCCAATACCCTCCCTAATTCAACCCTCAAATCCTTGACCTCCCAATTAGTCCTGATACCACAACCAATCAATCCATCTTAGTCAATTCAAATTTACACCTTTTTATTGATATATTTAAAGTATGGAAATCACGATTACATCCCCACACACTAAAATCCACATCTCAAGGATGCTTCACATGTGATGCTATTTCTTCTTATACATCTCATCCTGATCCTATGTCTACTACATGTGCTCATACAAGAGAGTTCAAGGTATTACCATAACAAGAACCTCTCAAGTTTTATCGAAATGCTAGCAACATGATATTCTCTCTGAGCTCCTCAATCACCAATTAATCACCTTTCCACCTACTCATTACTACCCTCCTTATCGACTTAAAAATACAAAGGTCACCCATTTTGTAATTATCATAGAATTAATAAACATCGTGAAAATGATTGCTATACTTTAGAATGAAGAATCGGAAAATTGAGCATCAAGGATTTATTTCATTTGCTACACAACATTTTACTACACACTCATCTCCAATTACCAAACCCCAATAGGTTCCCAAATCTAATTCTTTTAGCTCTATCAATAATTACACAATATTCACTCTTGTTCCTTCTCCAATAATACAAGAGTCACCAAAATCCCCATCTAATGTGAAACCATCAAATGAAGAACAACCAATTCCCTCGCTAAAAGAGAAGATCCCTCACCAAACTCCTAAGATAAACATATAATTCCTCCTTTTGATCCAGATAATTCCTATGTCGATGAATGGTACCTCACCTAAGCTTACAATGTCAATGAACCATTTGATATGTCAGATGAACATTTATGCACATTATATTTCAATCCTAACAATGTTGTTGACTCCGATTTTGATGTTGGTCATACCCTTGATTCTAGCTACCATTGTGATGACCATAAATTTTCTCATGACACATTTCCACATCTACCACCATGGCATGGTCTCTCTCCCATCATTGGATATATCTCCATC